>CAOJBJ016830701.1:0-15531 GCA_948291685.1 Euphorbia celastroides | reverse complement strand
AAGACTTTTGGCTAATTGTTCCCCCAATTTTCTTTTTTAGAAAATTTAATGAAAGTTGTTCAAAGTTGGACTTGAAATTCATGTGGTGATAGTATGAAAATTGTAAAGTAATTTCTATGTTGAATTTGAACTAAATATGTGATGAGTTTTGGAGTTGTTAAAGTAATGGGGATGGAGGGGTGGCTTGGCTGCTCTTTGAATGAACCATTGGACAACATTGCTCCACATGTTTCTAACTGAACAGTGGGACCCACCTACCTTTTCATAATCTTTGTCCACGTCAGCTCAACAATATAGAAATGTTCTTTTTTTTATGGCACAATATAGAAATGTTCATTTGTAACGAATTAGAAAAATTAATTGTAGTGACGCGTCCAATGGTTGTTAGGGCCTTTTTTTTAGAAAATAGAATAATAGAATAAAGTACGGCAACAAACAAAATTAATATTTGGTCTGAAATATTGTTTTCATATACAACTCTCACATTTGTTTTTGCCAATGACTACCTACTTTTCATAATTAACTTTTCAATAATGAAATTTACCTTTTCTGGAAAGCAGATTTTTTTAAAATCAAAATTTTATTTTTTTCATCTTCATTTAGATTAGTAGGTGTACCACATGATTCAATTGATATAAATTTTACTTTGAATATACTATAAAATAGTAATTCCAATCACCTTCAAAGTTTTTTATTTAGATTTTCTAAAATTTAGAGGCTGTAAAATTATGCATTTCAATCAATTTTAATCATTCATTGAGTTTTAATATTTAATACTAGTTTTTAAAATACATATTGTAATTGAATCTCAATACCTTAAAATTCAATAGATGTTCTAAATTTACTAAAATGTATAACTTAGGCACTGTTCTCTTCACCTTTAATTTGGTTCAGTTAAGTTAAGTTCAGTTCAGTTCACATACAATAATTTTAATTGAAAAAGTAATGTAAATAAATTAAGTTCAGTTCAGTTAAGTTAAATTCAGTTCATTTCAGGTTTTAAAAGTAAAAGAGAACAGGACCTTAATCACTTCTCTAATTTGTATTGAAAGATAGTCGGATTTAAGATTAAAATAGAAAGAAAAAATAAATATGATGAAAAATAGACTTTTGGACTATTAAGGTTGACTGCATCTTCTTAGAAACTCCGAACGGTCAAACAATTTTCTAATGAAGAAAAAATTTGAGTCGAGTTGACTTTCGTGAGGAAAAGACTTTGATTAAACTTTAATTTGAAGGTCATGCGAAATCCATTCACACAACCATTGATTTTAAAATTGGACCATTTCGATATATTCCTTCACATTAACCAACGCTTTTTTTGAAAGATAATTAAATAGACTAGTTGTTATAATTCATTAATTTATTTTGTTTTATGTAATATACATGCATGTTTCTACTTTATGCACATCAATTTTTTAATGCAAATTGTTATCTATTCAATTTTTGTTTTTGCAATTACTTTTCTTAACCTTTCAAATATGAACTTGACAACCAAAGTTTTATTTAAGTTACTCAATTTGGTAAAAGTGATGAATTTACCTATTAGTATCATATGCTAATTTTATGATTGAAAGGTGAAAAATTAAAACAAATGAAAATTTTTCTTTCAATATCTCCATTGGAATATTATCAATATTCTAACCGTGCACCAAATTCCAGCATTATATTATAGTGTTGCTACAGTACAATATCAAATCATATTATATTTTATTTTTGTTTGTTGTTTATTGGTTTGATGCAAAATATAAGTAAAATAAATAAAATAATAACAAAAATATTAGGTAGAATTAATAAAATAATATTATTATAGTTTGGTGTAAAATTTAGAGTGAATGGTTAGAGATTGTAATGCTGTAGCAACACCAAATTGTAATGTAAAGTGAAATTTGATGTAAAATTAGTGTCGGTTGGAAATGGCCTAATGTACCTATATGAAACTGTATTATGCATTTTCACCATAAAAACTAATAAATATTAGCCGTAAAAAATCCAAAACTTTATCCATCTTAAAACGTACATTGCAGTTTCATGAAAAGGTAATAAATTCTAAAATATTTAAGTATGTCGAATAAAATTGTGTGATGAATGTTGATTAACCTGAATTAATTTATTTTTTTTTATCATATTTGTGGAATGACTTTGGCGTAATTTCATAAAACCTAAGTTGTTTGTTATTTTATATTTTTTTTATTGTTACCATTTAAAAATTTTCAGGTCTTTTTGAAATAGAACTTTTAAAATGAATAGTAGTTTTACTCAATTAAAAGTTTACGTAATAGAATTGTTTAATCCCTTTTTCTCAAAGGATATGTATGAATTAATACTCTTTCATACTAACCACACATACACACAATTTCAAGAGTTGGAAACATTTTATCCGACCGCCCACATGCTTGTGAAAAGTTTGCATATCACATGCATTTATAGTCTAAAATACCCAAGCTTATTGTTTATTTGAAAAATGTTTACCGTGATATGGGCCCCTCTAAGATTTTTTTTAATAAAAAAATTAATTGTCCCCAATAAAAACATGATATTTCTGGTGTTTAGATGCTCTCGAATATTTCAAATAGCTGAATTGAATGTGAATCCGTCCTGACTTTGTTCAAGTCTTTCCCTTTGTTAAAGTCTTTCAAATGAGTTTGGATATAACACGTGCTATTTATTTATTGAAGTGACAAAGTTGTTAGGTGCACAAGTTGATAATTTGAAATATTTGAATCCAAGAGAATATACAGAATCAATGTTCAGACATACATAGAATATCTTTGTTTTGTTTTGGGGAAAGAAACTACGATGCAATTCCCAACCAAAATGATAATAAAATAATAACATGACAACATTATGCGCATAATACCTGTAAATTATGTTTTGAATATCGATTTTGCAATTTTGAATATCGATTTTGCAAACATGATTCATATGTTAAAAAGTATCAACAGTTTTAGAAACTAATAAAAGTCTTTCAGAGCTAGACGACCAAATATATTTGGACTCCTTGAAATTGTCTCGAATTATCTCTCGTCTCCTTCAATTTTCAAATGTTCTTCTCGCTCCACTGAACTTTATCATATAGCCCCTCTCACCCTAAACTTGTTAAAGATTGATATTTAAACATTGAAATTCCACATATCAACTTTTAATTGGATGACATCTTTGAAAAGTTAAGCAAATTAGAAACTGACAAGTATGAGGAAAAATGGCGCATTTTTATGAGTTGAAGAGAGTAATGCGGTATATCTTTGTAAGTTCAATGAAACGAGAAAAACTTTCGAAAATTTAAGGAATCGAGAGACAATTTGAAATAAATTTAGAAGATTCAGACATATTTAACCGACAAAAAAATGACATTATACAAACATACTAAACTTCTACAACAAGAAAAATATTTCATTACTCATTAATAAAAAAAATTGAAAACAAAAAATAAATACTGTAATATATATTATCGTTACGTCCAACTGACGATTTTGAAAACAATTTTAGAAAGTTAGCTCATTTGGCTACGTTGAGTTTTGAAATGTTGAAAAATTGCTAAATTTGGGTAAACAGCCCACAAGAAGAAGGCAAACATTTGGGCCTGTAGGCTTACATAAAAGGTTAGGGAGATTGTTGCGAATATTATATTTAGGGAATGTGTTTATAGTTTTACTATGAAGGAGTAAAATATTTAGTTTTATTATATTTTTCATAAAAATATTAGATCTTGAGACTCCTTATTTTTAGGTGGTTCTCACTCTTTTCAAATTAATTTTATTTTTCAAATTTTAAATGGTCATATCTCTCAAAACGTTGATTTTTTTGACACGATTCTTTAGAATATTAGCACGGCCTTCCCACTACCGCCACCGCCTATTCCCGATCGATTATCAGATGCTATTCCAAGCTCTCCTTGTTCCGTGATACAATTGAAATCTATGGCCAAAAGGAAATGGAATCGGTGGAAACAGCCCAACCAAGCCACCGACGTCGCCTCCCATAGTTGTTCAGACCGCCGGATCTGCCGTTGTCCAGCTAAAGAAGTCTAATCCCGTCGGATCTGCCATCCCGATGTCGGATCTCGCTGTCCCGCGGCGGATCTCGCCATTTCCCGACCACGCCGCTTTTCTTCAGCCCTCCGATGCCGGTTTCGTCGCCGGAGATTGATTTCCGGTTCGGCATTGATAGTATGTGCCGTTGCCGGAGTCGAATCTGGTAGGGTGGACAGGGAAGTTTCGCCTCAAGTCCGGTTGACGGCAGTTTCGGTGGGAGTGAAATCCCGTAAAAGTATAAAAAAGGCTTTCTTTTCAGTTTTTCTTAGAATTAATGTCGTAGGTGTCTTAGATTACGCTCCAATTGTCATATTTGTGTAAACAGCCCAAAGGTTAACTGAGCTGCTGAATTTAACACGTCTGAACTAGCTTCACTCTCTAAAATTCAACCTACCAGATTTATGTTTTTTTTACCTGTAAATAAATAAATATTACTCGAAAAATCTAACAAAAGCAGAACATGCAATAGTAGGTGTGCATAAATGAGTTAACTATTTTCTAGCCTTTCAGCATCTTGTTCATCTCATATATCATAAAATTCATGTTTCCATTATCTTCTTTTAAGATATAAAATTCGGTTAAATTCGATTTTTTACCATATCAAATAATCTATTAGGCTTTGTTAAATTTGATTTTTCTTCTTATTTGGTTTTGTTTTATGAAAACATTTATCATTTGGTATTTGGTTAATACAGTTGAGTATCGTCCGAATGCACATTGTTAATCACAATAATTAGACATGTCCAACTAGTTACTCCCTCTGTCCAATTTTGATAGGCAATATTTTCATTTTGGGTGTCCAAAAAAGATAGGCATTTTTCCATTTATAGGTATTAGTTAATGATAAACATACCAAAATACCCTTACCAATAACTTCTCTTATCACTTGTCATTAATTAGTTAAATTTTTTCTTCTTAATAAATGAGGGTATTATGGTAAAGATATCCAATTTTCTTAATTCCCGTGAAATGAAAATATTGCCTATCAAAGTTAGACAGAGGGAGTATTATTTATGACTTATCTAAAATTTTGAGCTACCGAGTAAGCTATACACACTAAATTTATGAACGAGCTTTTTTTTCTAATATAACTCCAAATTATATAGGTGTAAGCTATAACATTAGGTTTATGAAAGGCCGAATATGAATCCAATATGACTCCAAATTATATAGGTTGATAACATGAGACTAGATAGTTGAATCATAGTTAGGCCCAATAGATTGTATTTAAAGGTAACATAATTTTTACCATGCAGGCCATTATAAAGGATTGTCTCTCATACGGTCATACCTACGTGGCAATAGCAGTCTCGCTCAAATAAGTGGATTTTTTTTTGTAAAGAAACGGTTTTTTGAAGGATTTTTTTTTTTATCGATGACTCACAATTTTAGTTAATGATTAAATTAATTAAAAATTGAAAGTTTGTGGATCTTAAAAAAATTATGAGCCATTGATTAAAAAGGGTCCTTCAAAAAACCGTTTCTTTATAAAAACTCACAAAATAAAAAGCCACGTTTAATATAAATTCCCAAAATAAGGGCCTCACTGAATCTCCATCATTACTGATTTGCCATATTGGCAAAAAGGGTTACTTCTTCCTCCTTACAATACATGTTGCCATACACAGTGAGGTATGACACCACAACATTTTTTCTACTCCATTGCCTATTAAAATCCCTACTGATTTAAGGGTTGGAATGGTTTCGCGCTATTAACTTCCCTTATCTTGCAAAACTCGGGTAGTACAACAGTGAATGAGTGCTTCCATTGTTTACCTTTTTCCATTTCTGGTTCATTTTTATTATCAAGTTGACCAAATATCTAAAAGGAATCTATGTGCATAAAATGAAATGGAATTAACTTTTGAAAGGCTAAGGTGTAGGATTTCTTTTAGTTGGTAAAGGACAAATGTACATCTACATGCTTATATTCATACACAAATTTATCAAATTGACTTTCGTTTTTCGAGGCCCTATTGCATAATGGACCATTCCTTGCTGCCTTGCTTCACATTCGTAGATGTAAATATCATCAATCATTTGCTATACCTTTGTTTCACTGTCTCCTATTTTATTGTATTGTTTAATTCAAAACTAATATTTACAAATATATATTAGGCTTAATGCTAGAGAACAACTCTACAACTTTTGTAACTTTCTAAAAATGCATTAAAATACTTTTTGACGTGTCCAACTTGTAGTTGATTTAAATTTTTAATAATACCATTGTTGAATTTTTTGTCTCCAACCACTCAAGGTGGAAATTAGTATACATTCTGAAATCTAAGGGACATGGAGTCAATTTAATATTTTGGGGCAACAAGTTTCTTGAAATAAGTTCGAGAAGCTTGATGGGTGTCAAAACCACAAAAACTAATCTTTGTGTGCAAAATAGATTTAGTTAGCGTGAGAAAGGGTCGATCCCACGAGAAACAATTTTCAACACAAATACCTCTATTGACTAACCTATCAGCGTGACCTATAAATAGTCTTGGTGATGGTGTGAAGAGTGAGTAAAAGTTAACCGACGGGTAATACGACTCATTCAAGCATTAAATTATCTTTTCCCGGTTTCGGCGATGACACATGACCGTCATCACTCGTTCCTCATCAGGTACAATTACAGATGCAGAATCAACAATGTATCATACAAACTTACTTTTGGTTAGCTGGATCAATGAAGAAACTTACTATCTGTCTTACCGAATAAACCCTTAAACTTTGGAATTGGTAATTAAATAGGTATGGATGGATATTCTGCGGCTTATTCGATATTCATATAACTGAAAAAACAAAATTAAAATAATCAAAGCGACTATTCCAACTCGTTGGGGAGGACCACAAAGCGTATACAAAAACAAAATATTGATAAAAGAGAGAAACAATTGAATATTGAAATTAATTAAACCTAATGGTTCGACAGAAGTTACCTTCATATCCATATATGGACCATCTTATATTAATTAGGCTCCTAACTTTTTCTGAAAAATCATTTAAGTCCCTAACATTTTAAAGTGCCCGTTTAAGCCCATAAAGTCTCAAAAAGCGCGTTATTTAAGACCCTAAATCCTACGTGGCAGCTGACGTGACAACTTTGACTTTTATGAGAGAGTGACTGACTTTCCGGCAACGACGATGATTTTGACAAACTTTTCCAGCGATGGTGGACTTCGGACGGCATTTTTCTGGTAACGGTGGACTTCTGACGGAATTTTTCCGGTGACGGTGAACTTCCGGCAACGTTTTTTCCGGTGACGGCTGACTTCCGGTGGCAATTTTCCGACGACGGTTGCTGACGTGACGCCAGTTTTCCGGTAACGACGCGGACGTGGCAACGAGTATAACTCGCTCTCTTGGATGAGAGTGGGTTTGTGTGTTTGAGGGGCTTAAATGACGCGCTTTTAAAAACGTTAGGGACTTAAACGACAACTTTGAAACGTTAGGGCTTAAATGATTTTTCGGGAAAACGTTAGGTGCTAAGAATCCTTCTAAAGAAGGAGATTTCAGAAGACTTTTAGTTGTGCATGAAAATAATTTATTTAAGATATTTTTAACACGTATCACTCGATTTTTACTTTAAATTCCATTTTATTCTATTATTTCTACAATTTAGAGTTTCTACAGTGTTACTTTTTCTAAGAGCATTTCTAACCTTACTTCATTCTTAATGAAGTAACTTTTTTCCAACCCAATTTCAAATTCTAACTTCATATTTTGAAGTATGAATAGAGTTATTTCAAATTTGAAGTAACACTACTCATACTTCAAACTTAAAATAATACTATCTTTATTACTTCTTATGTTTTTATATTTTTTATATTGTTTGATTGGATGTGATGAATAAAATAATAATATAAAGTTAGGTGAGAAAGGATAAAATAATAATATTTTATTTTTAAGTAGAATTTAAAGTATGATTTTAAGTAATGGTTGGAGAATGTAACACTGTAGTAATTCTAAATTATAGAATAAAACGGGATTTGAAGTAAAAAGGGATAATTACAAAAATATGTCATGTGTTTTGACTCAGTAACAAAAATGAGTTTTTGTTATTATTTTTCACAAAAGAAGTCTGTGTTTTAAAAAAGTTAACAAATAAAGGTTTTTCAATACTAAATTATATCACGAAATGGGGTGATCGTGTTCCTTTTGCTATGAAATTTTGAAATTTAGTTAACAAAATTATAATACACATTAGTGAACAATTTTGGAATTTTTTAAAAAGTGAAATTATTTTTTTTCATTAATAAAAATAAAAAAATTATAAAAATATCTACACTTTTTACGAAAATTCCAAAATTTTATATTAATATGTATTATATTTTTATTAAGTATTCTATAAAATTTCATAGCAATTTTAAACATGATAACCTTATTTTTTAACATAATTTAGTATTAAAAAACCTTTATTTGTTAACCTTTTAAAAACATGTACAGATCTCTTTTTTTGAAATAAATAACACGGATCCCTTTTTATTACTTAGTCAAAACATAAAACATATTTTTTAAATTAAAGTAAAACTGGAAATGTCCTTACCATTACTCTAAATTTTACTCTAAAATAAAGTATTATTATTATTACTATTATTAAACAAGACGTATTCTATAGTTAAATTCAAATAAGGTTTTATAATCTATAGGAAACAAGGGACGGAAATAAAAATCCACGATCTTATCCAATTAGAAAGCAGAACCACCTGTTGACTCACTCCAATTTCTTCTGCAGCTACGCGTATATAAGACAGTGTCTGTAATTATCATGCAAATGTGTGCACATATTTACCCAAAACAAGTTGTTGTTTTATGAACAAAAAAAACTCCAATTTCAAAAATCTGAAACCAAGTTAAAACTAGCTGTAATTCCAAATAAAGCTTTTTTGGCCTTTTATTGTCAGTATTTCTCATCTGACACATGCAACTTGAACAAACAATTTATATTTCCTAGACTTCGTCATTTTGTGTTCTTTTCTTTCTTTTGTTTTTTTTATCGTTTCGTGAAGGCTAATTTTTATGTTTACAGCAATATGGATTACGGCAATATACAACTTATGATCTTCTTAAACATTTCCAGAATTTACCCTCTAATTTCTTCTGTTTGCGATCCGGTTTCGTGGATCTTTGGCCGACTATATTAGAATTTAATCTGGATTGCACAATTGGCTTTGGTAGGTGAATATTTCGGTGAAAATTTAAACAAATTTACAGTGCTCGAACTCGAAACTTTACTTAAATTTATAGTTACCTTTTTGTTTAATCTTTTAAGGTAGTATACCTTGAGTGGTATTACCTTCATAATTTTAACATTAAGGTGAAACTTGTGTTAAATTTCCCAATAATAATACAGAATAATCACGTGCATCTCTTACTTCATCTTTATTGATGCTGTTAATATATTTTTTTTGACCGAATGTTGTTAATACATTTGAAATAGCCAATTAATAGAAAAGAAGAAATGGGCAGAAGAGTCCAAGAAAAAAAATGAGCAAATAAAGTAGAGGATCTTTCTATCTTTTGCAGAATGATTTTATCCTCACCCTTTTTCAAGTTCTGTTACTTTCTTTCTAAGCCATCAGCTAGCTTGCTTTGCATTTGGCATATTGTACAAGTCTATGGCATTTACTATTAATTAGGTCACATGCATAAATGCATTTCTTCAAAATTTATATTTTTTACCCATGCACTCTTCAAGTTTGAAAAAGTTCTATTACCCTTCTCTAGTTGGTAAAAACGGATCGATTACCCCCCTCAATGTCACGTGTCAACTTCTGGTTGGATATATAAAAGTAAAAAAATGATATGTTTGAAAAGTCATACTAATCATATATTGACACGTGGCATTGAGGGTGAGTAATTGATCCGTTTTCGCTAACTTTTGATAGGGGGTAATAGGACCTTTTCAAATTCAGAGAAGGCAACGGGCAAAAAATATTAATTTGAGGGGTACATTTATGCATTTGGACTATTAATTATAATGTACATATTTAGGTATTGCTTGGAATTGTGGTTTCAGTTGTTGTTATGAACTTTTTGATTAAATAACAAAGTTTGGTTTTGAGCCACACATTTTAATCCTTCGTATTAATTAACTAGAAGCTGCCTGATTAATTTTCCAAAAAGCAAAATTTGATGCTCTTAAAAAATATGGGAAATAAAACTTTTGAAGAAAACAATTGCCGAAAGTTTTGCTAAACCCGTTAGTGTGTTTTTAGTCTTATTTTCATAAAATCAAGCCCACCCATATGCTAAAGAAACTACATTTTCGAATCTATTGTTATCAAATAGATTACGATGGAATAATATTTCAACTGAATCCATGCTTTTGGGATTGGATTAATATTATCGTATTTTTTTATTTGTTATTGTTTTCATAATAGTATATTAAGATTGTAATCCACAGCGTCAATTAATTACATTGAAAGAATATGGTTCTTTCTTATGTAATCCTACAATTGCTGACCACTGGAGCTACCTATCTGAAAAATATATCGAACTTTTGCAGACTGTTTATCATATATTTCTGTCAAAATCAGTATCATTGCACTTGTACCAACAGATTGTAATAGTAAAAGCAGTTTCCAAATACTCTGACACTAAAATTGAAACCTCCTCACTAGGAAATTATACCAAAAGCAAAGCCTTCCACTATTAAAATGTATTTGCAAGAAGAAAAAGGTACGCTCAAAATCACGCCCTTGAGTATTATAAAAGAATATATAACAATAAATTTTTAATAAAATTACAAAACTAATCAAAAAAATTCTACCCATCTCAATAAAAAATCGGGTAACTTATATAGCTTAACCAATATGAAACATGGATTTTAACCAAACACAAAGCTTAACAAAACCATCTCATCCACTAACCAAACAGTTAAAAAAATTACACCCAGCATGTTCTTAATAAATCCAGGTTCTATCCTGGATATATCCATGATATATCCCGGTTATATCTTGGATATAACGTGAATATATCTGGCCGCCGTTGCCATCACCATCCGACCGAGATCTAGCCTCCGTCGCCGTCCCATAGATATATCTAAAATATATCATGGATATATCCAGGATATGACACGATATATCCAGGATATAGATATAACACGATATATTTAAGATATATGACTAGATATGATGTTCTGAGAAAAACAAGATGGAAACATTCGATCACAAGTCGCAAAACGATTGATTGAAACCGAAATTAAGAAGAAGAAGAAGAAGAAGAAGAGATGGTTAGGGCGTTCGGAATCTCGCCGGAAAAGAGAATCAAAGTTCAAGAACAAATGATTGAAACCGAAATTAAGACCGAGATCTCTTCGGGAAAGAGAAGGGAAACAACAAGAATAAGAAGAGGCGGTGGTTAGGGTGTCGCAATCTTGCCCGAAAAAGATTGACAGGAAGGAAGATGAGCGTTGAATGGAGGAGGAGAACGTCTGTCAGAAGAGGAACATGTTGGGTGAAAATAAAAAGTTAGGGTTAACATTCACTAATAATAAAGATAAGTAGAGGTCAAACATGTAATTACTTTTAACCTATTAATGTTCCATGTAATTTTCCCTATAAAATTTAATTGGTTGTCTCCTTGTCACTTTTGCAAGGTATACCTCCTATGAATTTAGTGGTTGATCTAACTTTTCGCCAACCAGAAGATGTTGATGAAACTGGAGAGGATGCGCAAGGTGTTAATGATCAACCTGAGGGCATTATTGATGAGGATGGTCATATTTTAGAGTATGAGAAAAGCAAGAATTTTACCAAGGATTCGACATGGACATTAATGCTTCAGTTGAAGTTGCTATCAACACTACCAATTGTCATGAGAATCAAACAGTTAGGATGTCAGTACCTAAGACTTCATTGTTATCGTCACATGAAAGTTCTTGACATGATATGGATGAAGCAGATACTATCCCACGACTTGCTTTTGCTATACCCAAAAAGAGTCAATTTTTTGTGGCTAGTCTCAGCCAATTCAGCGTTCTCGTCGTAAGTCTCTCTCTTAGTTAGGAGTTGTGTTTTCTTGTTTTGATTTAATTTTCTTTACTTTATCTTGTTTGTTTTCTTTTTGTTTTTTAATAAAATCGAGGTCGGTTTTCCGGCTTCAAGCTTTTAATAAAAAAAATTTAATACTTTTTATATCTCGATCATGTGCATTTAAATGATAGATCCGAACCACTAGACTTAATTTAGTGGCCACCACACTTTGTTAGGAAATCCAACAAATGTGGGGTTGTGGGTTCAAGCCTCACAATTAACAATTTAGGTAAAATGCCTCCTTACTACTAAAAAAATAACTGATCCGATTTGTGCATCGCACAGGATACCGTGCTAGTATCCATTAAATGAGAAGGTTTATATTAATCCTAATTAGCGATTGAATTCCATTGGAAAGTGATTCTGTAAAGACAAATTTGTCGTGAATAGTTTGTGGTTCCAAGGAAAACTCGTCACACAATATGCCCTAATGATCTAAAGGGTATCCCAGATTCTCTCCAACTGTATCCAACCCACTTCAATGCTTTGGCTTCTCCACTACTATATATAGTGTCCTAATTCTAACACTCTAACCATCCCTCACTTATCTTTTCTACTACTACACTTCCAAACAATCAATATGTCTTCAAGCTACCAGCCCACCAGAAACTCGGCTTGGACCCAAAGAGAGAACAAACTGTTCGAAAAGGCGCTGGCTGTGTTCGATAAGGACACCCCTGACCGTTGGCACAATGTTGCCCGAGCCGTTGGGGGCAATAAGTCTGCTGAAGATGTTAGGGTTCACTACCAGACCCTTATCGAAGATCTTCACCACATTGAGTCGGGTCGTGTTCCTTTTCCCAACTACAAGTCTACCACTTGAATCATTTATTGTACGAGGTACTTCATCATCCATGATATCTCTTACCGCTTTCCCCGAAAATAAAATATTTTGACACGAGACAAGAAAGTTTTATTAGCTTACTTGCTTATTGATTGGAGTCAGTTTGATATTGTTTTTTCAAAACAAAAATTTATCGAAAATTTTGATAAGCAATACCAAACTAGCCTTTTGTCTGTATGCTAGTTTTTGTCGTGCATGCATTTATAGCACGCAAACTTCTTTACTGCTGTAATGCATATGCCAAATAATGGAATCAATTTATTCTTAAACTTACTTATGATCAATAAGACCCATAAGATAACTTCTAATGTCCAGATTTCATTTGATTGTGAATTGGTATTTACTAGTATATAAAAATTCACTTTTATACGTAGTGATTTTTGATAAAACAATATTATTTGTCACAATTTGAGTTCTTAAGATTTTTTTTATAACATATTTCTTCTCATAACATCACAGCTCTGTAGTGTTCAAGGAATTATTTAATTAGTCAATTTTTTGTATCGTAATAAATAGAAAAATTTCAAAATAATAATTGTCATCTTAATATTTCCTTGCATCCTATTTCCTCAAACATTTGCCACCATGAACCAATATCTCTCTTTACGATTAGTTTTTTCTCAGGAAAGTGGAACAATTAATAGTTTCACCATGCTAACGCATTGAAAGATTCTTGTATAATTTATTTATAAAAAATTGGTTTTTCCGGAAGGCACATGCAAATATGCAATATAGATCAGGTGAAAATACAACAGTTGAGCTAGAGAGAAAAATACAGCACATGCAATACTGATACTGTCACATTGATGAAACAAAGATCACTTTGATGACCCAAAGAGGACAAAAACAGTTTATATTTTTATATAGTTCATATGTTTTTATATTAATTTTTCATCTTTAATCTTTTTAATTATGTAAAAGGAAAAAATAAAAGGTCGAATTCATGATATGGAATGCAAATGGCATTCCAATGGGGGAACAAATTCTCTAACCTCGCCAATAATTGTGACCATAAATGGTTCCAACTAAATATAGGCATATATACGATGTCATGTAACTTTTTGACCAAAAAAATTAATCTAATGAAGTTGATTTTTGTGTTTCTTTTGCTAATTATGCAGTTTGGTTTTTCAGGTTTGCGACAACTTAATTTGCAGTAGTACTCATTCGGCTTTCTTAATTAATGCGTGAGAAAGTAACAGAAGTTGCAGTGATGTGGCAGAATTTAAAGTCTCAGTGTAAAAAGTTAGTTTTCAAAAGAAGATGTGCAACATTTTCCATCGTGTGAACATGATGTTATCCACTGTAATTGTGTTGATTAATTTGTGCTACTTGGTTACTATTTATCAACATCTCTAAGTTCCTGTTTTAGCCTCTTTTTGAACCTCTAAATATCAAAATGTCTATTTCAAAGTCTCACCGAATTGCATCTTAATGGATTTAATCTCCAAGTGCACTCGGAGTAGTCCTATAAGATTCCTTATTGTGAGAAAGGAGAGTAATATTTGGACTAAATGGGATCGGAATTCGTATCACCTTCCATTGCAGCAATCGGAATTATAGGAGGCTCTTATAGTAACAGAATCAATCATATACTTAATTATACGTAACACTCACAATTTATGTGTTTATACCACATGCTTATATTGCGCCATGCATGATGTAAAGATTTCTTGAAGTTGAAGCACTTAAACCGCTGCAAGTATGAAAATGAAAGGATTGAATTTTAGAGTTAGGTACTGTCGGTCGATAATCAAAGCTACTTCTGAAAAATTGCTTCAAATTTTTTTAAGGAAATAGAATTTTTTTTGGAGGAGTTGTATTATTTAACCAAAGGTCAATTAATAAAATCCTACAAATTTTATGTAGGAGAGAGTGTTGTGTTTGCTTCCAAATCAAAAATCATATAATCTCACTGTATTATTAACTTTATTAGTTTTGTTAATTGATTAAGGCCCTGTTCTCTTCAACTTTTAAAACCTGATTTTAACTTAATTGAACTGAATTTAACTGAACTGAACTGAATTTAATTTTGTTGGGCCAATCTCGCTGATACCAAAAGCCACGCTGAAGGGGCAGCTCGCTGAAGGTTGTTTTGCTCCGGCTTTGAAGAATCTCAGCGAAGGAAGAAAGCATATTGGAGAAAGCTCACTGAGGATAAGTCGCGCTGAGATAGGCGTAAGCAAACAATTCAAAATTGGTTTGTCTTATGCCCAGCTGGCTAACTTCGACAAAAAGGACGTAGCATTTAATACGGTCGAAGAAAAAGACAAGCGCGCATTTAATGCACTCTGAAAAAGCAGGAGGCGGGAAGAGACAGGAGGAATGGCGCACCTGACATCCAGAAATTGCGCAGTACCTAATTCCGGCTAACCGCTACCTTGAAAATCGTTTCGCAAATCAAAATCCATCAACTCAAGGTCAATTCCTGTAAATTTCAGAAGTAGCAGTTCTTCATCGTTTCCTAGAACAGAAGCCACCAATAGGAAGTTATCATTGTGAGTAACGTTCGGAATTTTCCCAACTTTCAGTTCGAAAAATTCTAAACGGTCCAAAAGCAACGGTAATTTTTCTTCGGCTATAAATAGGAGAAATGATGAATGAAGAACTTGACGACGAAAAAGAG
>CAOJBJ016830549.1:0-18087 GCA_948291685.1 Euphorbia celastroides | reverse complement strand
TGCCAAACAAACTTATGCGGACAAAATAAATGAAGAGAAAGAAAACTGTAGGGACAGTAACAAGAAAGAGGCACGTGAGTGTCACGTGAAGTCCACACTTGAGATTTCAGATAAGTATTACTCCTTCCATTTTTTATATCTGTCTTTTTATCATCTCTATCTTAACTTTTTATAATTGTCATCTTGGATTATCAATGCATTTTTTGCAATTTTTTCTCATATTTACCCTTACATTAATTATGAGAGATATGGTGAATTGATAAAATTATAAGTGTTATTAAGAAGAAAGAGAATTTCAATAAGAGATAGAGTAGTCATTTTAATAAGGTAATAAATATTTTATTGATATTAATGAAAATCCTAAAAAGACAGATATAAAAAAAATGAAGAGAGTAAAAATTAGTGATCGGTTTGTGCAGACTTTCCTAGCAAAAATTAAGCACCTCAAAAGGTTTTGGATGTCCCACCTCAACTACGCAGAATTTTGGATATTCTGTAGTGTCATTTTTACTATTTGATGAGTCATATGTTGTCATTTGTTACATTATCTTGTCCATAGTCGAATTTAGTTACATAATATTTTTGGTTCGCGTAATTTAATCCATAATTTTATTTATTTTAGTAATTATGGTATTCATGCATGCCAATTATTTTGAGGGCTTCAATTTTTTTTTAATTTAGTGACGTTTTATGGTTCCAATATAAATATAACAGGTTCATTTCCTTACTGTCCTCATTAATTCAAGACAGATGATTGGATGTATTTCTGGGATCTTGCTTTTCATCCGGTTTTATGGGGGTATATAAGTATTTTTAAGTGACGTTTTATTGGGGTATATAAGTATTTTTAAAGCTTTAATAAATACTAAATTAATGAAAAGGAAGGGAGTAAAAAGTTTCACAAAATCCATTTTATAAATAAATGAAACCTCAAGATAAAAATTTATCTTTTGTAAAAATTCCTCAACTATTAGACAGAAGTAGAACTACCCAAGCTTGTTAATTATTTTTTTTTTAAATTAAAAAAATCCATATAAAACATCTTTAAGTTGACACAAACTTTTATATGTGACCCCGAACATTCACTTGAATCATAAATATTTATCTTCACTCCTACTTGGGCCACAGAAATCAAAATGATATTGGTTCTCTCCTAGACCGGACAATATCATTAGGTTCTCAAACTCCTCCATCGATTAGCCTTTGATCAATTTGACCAATATGAACAACTTTGTTTGTTGGGAAAAAAACTCCTTGAACATGCACAATAGCTAAGCGAAATTTCAAACAAATTTCCCTAATATCAAAGATCTTATCATTAATTATAAAGTCTAGTTATTGTCATGTTTAGGGATGACAATTGGATTTGAATCCAATTCATATCCTCATATCTTATCCATTTATATCCTATCCAAATCCATTACATTTGAAATCTATAGGATATGGATTGGATTTTGATCCTCCAAAAGAATATGGGTTGGATATGACTCATATATGGATCATACAAGTATATAGATACATGAAATCCAACTAAATTATATTTTGAGATCCAATTTATATGAAAAAATAAAAAAATTCCAAAAAATCATGAAAAATAAAAAAAAAAGTTTTGTATAAAAAAAATTTTGAAAATATTTTTGGAAGGGCCTGAAAATGTGAAAATAAATTTTAGGGTCCAGTTTCGAAAAAATAATTTTTTTTTAAAAATCTGAAAAAATAAAAAAAATAAGTTTGGTACAAAAATTTTTTAGAAAATCTTTCGAAAAAAGCCTAAAAATATGAAATTACGATAAAAGTCAAATAATAAAAATTTATTAGATTAAGGACATGAACACTAAAACCATAGATCCAAATGAATATGGATATCTAACCATGAATTCAAATGGATATGAATTGGATATGGATGTTATGGTATTAAAATGGATTTAGAATGGATCAATGCATATCCTATCATATCCAATCCATTGTCATCCCTGGTCATGTTCCTTTTTAAGGATTGTGATTCTCTGACTTAAAGTCATGGTGACTTAGGAAAGAGAATGACTCAATGAATTAAAAAAATAGTTTTTATCATTTCCAAGTTCAATAAATCGCAACCTTCTATTTTGAAATTGATGAATAAGATTGTTTCAAGTCACTCTAACTTTATTTCCAAAGTTACAGGATCCAAATCCCCTTTTTAAACACCCTAGTTAGTTTCCTTATGCATGTTACTAAATCTAAGCCTTAAACATATTAAAGTCAAGGCCAAACCCATCCACAGCACCATGAAGTTGTCCCGAAATACCGGATATCCTTCTGAAATAAAAATGTTTCAATTAACCCACTATTGTTGAGGTGGCGTAGAAAGAGAAAATCAAGGAGAGTGAGAAATCCAGATCCGACCCGCCCCTTCCTCCGAGAACACGAGTCTCTCCCTCCTCGCCGCCGGAAACCTTTCCACAACAACATCTGCCTTCCTTCGCCCAAGCTGATTGCCGTCATTACAGTTCCCAAAGTAGCCCTCGCAATTACTACTCGGCCCAACACCAATGGCACCCCTCTCCGCTTTCAACACATCAACAAAAGAATCCTCAAAGCTCCTCGACTTGAATCGGTAAGAGTAATTAGGGATCTGAATCTCAAGATACTGTATATAATAAGGCGACACATTCAAAGAAGACAGAGGGGAATCGAAGCGGAATTTGTTGGAAATCAAACCTTGTTGGTCGTACAAATTGCAGATCTGACGCTTGATTGGGTCACTGAGGACGCAGTAGGCTTCGGAAACCTGCTTCAATTTGGTTGTGGACTGAGTTCTTTCGGCGGAAGAAAGGTTGTTGTCAGAGTGATATCACATGGTGAGACGGTGGTAGGCGGTGTTGAGATCTTCGATTGTCACATTCATGTTGGCTTGGAGTGTACTATACTTATCCATGGCTAGATTTCTGCCGGAAAAGGCGGTGGTCGGAGAGGGAGAGGGTCGTTAGATTGGGAATTAGTTACTCGTCGGAGAAGGAGAAGTGGTGCGACGGGGTTAGGATTTTTAGCCGGAGGAGAATAGGAACGATGACATAAAGGGGTTATTGGTTAATGAGTTTTTAAATAAAATAAAGAAATTGGTTACACGTGTCCATCTTCAATTGGATTGACTTTAAAAAAAAGCTTACATGGAGTAGAGTGTAATTCACTCTGCACATTGAGAGTCGGTTTGTGTCAATGGGATAGTTGTCAGGTATATTTTATACAAGTTTAGCTGGTTATTAAGGAGTATTTGGCGTTTATGGATAACTTCATAGGGGCTGTGGATGGGTTTGGTCTAGAGTCAGATAAATTAGGTATGCATATATTATACGTTAAATGTATCCTTAATCCCTTAAAGTTAGTAAAAAAAGTTTAGTATCATTCTAAACTTTCAAAAGTTTCTCTCGATCCCCTAAAATAGAAACTCTTGAATGTCACGTGTCAGTTTTTTATTAGTTGCACTTTTAAAAATTTCATATTTTTTTATCTCTAATCAGAAGCTGACACATGTCATATAAGGGGTTGAGAGAAACAAAAAAGCCAATTTTAGGAGGTTAAGAGAAACTTTTGAAAGTTTAGAGGGACATTAGACTTTATTTTGTCATACTTTGGGATGTTAAAGATGCATTTAGCTATTATACATGAAATATAACTTGATTCAAGGGCAAAATAATTTAATTAAACTTTTACGAACTAAGAAAAATAGCTTATACTAGAAAACTAATATCCTCCAAACTTTTATATCTCTCGAACTAAGTTGTGGCAAGCACTAGCTACTTTGAATATGATGGCATTTATTTGTGTTTAAACAATTCCTACGAACAAGGGCCTCTCCAAGAAGAACTACTAATTCCAGAAAAGTGCTAGTCAGCCTGAAATTGAACCGAAATTTCTTCTAATGTTAGACTAGGAAGTTCATGATTCAATTTTTCATTTTTTGAAAGAGAGTTAAAGTTTTTCCTGTAATTTTACAATGGGCAATAGTATAACAATTCACGCTAAAGTCTATACTACTAATTTTTTTTTGTATAGTTACGAATAAGCTATTAAAATTATAACAATGTATTACTGTAATACCTAGATTTAATTATTAGAATAGTATGCACAAGAATGATAAGCAAAAACAACTAAAGCATAAGAACCAAAAGATGAATAACCATGAGTACTCATAAGAAAAACAAAGAAACAAAGAGGAGGAAAATATAATATGTCAATTGATTTTAGGCCTTAGACAACAACAACTACATCACAAAAAGAGGCCAAGATAGTGGATCAATAGAATTCCATCCTCCAGTTGCGAGATTTCTCTCATTTTATCGCAAATTAATTTGTGTTTGTAACACAGTATCAACTAGCAGCAATCGCCAATACCAGCCCTGCTTAGGCGTTAATTGGGCTTTTAGAGCCCAATTTCTGTGTTACAAAAGAAGGCTCTACGCCGAATTTGGTCGAAACGAGCTCATCTTAACCCAAAACCTAGCACATTACAATGCAAAAGAAAAATGAAAACTAGAAAAGAGACTTAAATCATTAAAATAAAACAATAATGTTGTGAAGACTACCTCAGCAAGTATAGAAAGCCGAAGTTGGATCTGGCAACCAGGATAATATTTGTGAAAAAAAATTACTCAAAATATTGATATTAAAATTACTCAAAATATTCTGAAAAAAACTCGGGAATTATAATATTTGTGAAAGAGAGAAAGAAAACTTACCAAAGAAATAAGAAGTTTTCCTACACCAGACATGCCAAATGTTAGTCGGAACGTTGTTCTTGCAGTTGACAAATTAAAAACATCATCTTCATCATCCATTAGGCTTCCAAAGATAATATAGCACAATTACAAGGGATAATATAGCACAATTATAAAGATAATGCATGAATTACAATTATAAGGGATAATATAGCAACTTTAACAAAGAAATTGGATGAATACTTGAAGCGTCACAAAACCCTAACCGCCATTGTTCTCCTTTTCAATAAAATTGTCTCCACTTTGTGAGTTGGATTGTTAGGGAGGGAGAAAGAGCCTGTGATAGTTTGTTCTCCCTCCCAACCTATGCTTTTTTGTGTGTTTTTTCTTCTTTCGGCGTGTTTAGTTAGAATAATCTGCATCAACTATTTTTCATTGCCCTCAACATGATCGTCGTCTTCAATCACGGGTTTGTTGCTGCATAAAATCAATCTTAATTGACAATTGGGTTGAACTTCATCCATTTTTAGACAAGATTCTTGGATATCTTTCACAGCAGACACCCCAGATCTATCTCCGTTTCACAAGAGAGTTTCAGATCTATGATATTGATTGACGTTATGGAGTAAAGAAGCATCTTATGGTTGTAGATAGTCGGAATCACTAGTTGATGGCTAAGAAAATCTAGATTGCAGCGTTAATGTTTTGTTTGTGTAGTAAGTCTTGTCCAAAGACATGTCTGTCTTGCTGTAAAACCAAGTTTAGTTTGTTGGTATCTCGTTGTGCGTTATGTCTGGTGTTTTAACTCCGGTTATTAGTTTTTCAGTTTTCAGAATCGTCTATGTTTCTTAGTCTGCGAATTATGCTGCAGAGTTGTTAGCTAGTGCAGTAGATTCTTCAACATGTAGGGGGACTTACTGTTCACCTTTAATCAGAGCTATAATTGTCTTTAATTTAATTTATAGACTATATTCTTCAGTCAAAAAAGATAATATAGCAAATTATAAAAATACTACCACAAACTAAAATGATTTAAAATTTCAAATTTAGCACCACAATACTCTAAAGTACGTTTGTTTGATTTACTGAGAAACATACAAATCATAAAAAATCATAAAATAATAGTTTGGCGGTCGAGATGAGATATAAATAGTAGTTGAATCTGAGGTCATAGATGAGTTTTAAATACCTTATACAAGTCAAATGTTAGATATAATCTTTTATTGTGCATAAACTTTCATTTCAGTACGTTTTCTTTTTTGTTATTGTTAATATGGTTTATTAGAACTTTTCTCGTCTACATGTAAACCACTTAGACGTGATGGGATGGTTACCAAATAAAAATTTACTTTATTTGCAAGGGGTCAAACTTATGTCATACCAAACAGCTTATAACTAAAATTAATCGTAATTGGTTCCAATTTAGCATATTAAGAGTCAATTTAACAAACTTTTTCTATTAAATGATATAATCTATTAAATTAATGAGAAACAATTACAACTCTAGTTAAAGATAATATAGTCTATTAAAGGTAGACAAGTATAAAACAAAGTCCCTCTACATGTTTAAAACTGCTGCACTTACAACATGATTCGTAGACTGAAAACACATAGTACAACAGACTTAAATATTTACATTGTTAATTGCAATATAAGTAGTTGTTGCTTACCATACATATGCATGAATTGACTTTCAATGATCACACATTAAGTTATTGTACTAAGATTTAACAGGTTAGATGAATATATTATGTGACAAACGAAAAATATTATTCGTCAAACTCCAAACTATCATAGCATACCTCTAAATGAAGTATTACATTCCACAATATCAAGATAGGAGGCATCATGTTTGTATTTTCTTTTTAAGAAAATTTATTAAAGTTGTAGAAAATTGATGCATGAGTTATTATCAAGTTCCTAAAATACATATATGGTTTCTTTGAAAGTAAGGACATGGCGGTCCATTTTTCAACCTTCATTTCTATCTGTAGTTATTTTTTCGTATCCTTCGATCATTTCTTTTAATATTTCTCAAATTCATTACACATCTTTTGTTGTTGCTATAATTTTTTATATGGTTTACATATATTATAGATATGTCATTCTTTGTCAGAACAAATTGGTAAGTTATTTAATTAGTTTGCAGTCAAGTATGACCGGTTTTATGCTTTCTAAATATATTATCTTTTACGTAAATTTTTATAATAACTTTGTCTTTCCCCGTAATCAAATAATTGGTGTCGAGTTAGTATAAAGATCAAAACAGACAAAGAAATAGTTACTTTGTGAAAAATGAAATCATGATATACACATCATTTTTTTGTGTTATGCCTTTTGAAATGTTAGATAACATTATCAGCAAAATTAACCAAGGATCAATGATGGTGGTATTACCGCCTGAATGGCAAACCTGTGTCAATCATCCAAGTGGAAGGCTACGGCCTGAGAAACTGGATCTCGAGGGATAAACAAGCAGAATTATCGGCTCAACGGGGTTGCTTACGAGATAATCGATTGAGCCGGCTTCACGAGATAAGCTCTGTTGAAGTCGGATTCCTAATTCGAGAAGGAAAGTATCCTGAATCCTTAGGGAATTCGGATTTCATGACCAATTAGGAAAAATCCTAATTTAGCAAGATGTCTTTTAGCTAAAGAGGAAGGAATCAAAATAAGATTCAGATCCTCCAATATGTTGAGCAAGGAACATTGCCTATAAATACCCTAAAGCCCTAAGTCCAAAGGTTCGTGATTCTTGAATCCTAGTTGTTACTCTGTCAATCTTTATTCTCAAAACCCTTACGGACTTAGACATCAGAGAGTCCCCCCAAGGACGCCCCCGATCCTAACCACCATGTTTTTCAGGTAGAGACGACGGCCGGAAAACCAAGAAGAGCAACTAGGAGCTGACTTTTGGTGACTAGTTATCAATTGGTGCGGTGAGCGTGGAGCTGAATTCTGACTTAAGTTAGACTTTCGACTTCACCGATTTGTTTGTGAAATTTCAGAGACAAAGTTCTGATCTTTTTGTTCCTGCGAGTTTGAAGAATGGTGGAGTTAGGTGATTCGATGGTCGACGGTATAATTACCACCAGTGATGACGAGATGCCTTCTTTAGATCCGATACGTGAAACCAATCGGTTGGTAGTTACTACTTCCACAAATATTCCATCTGTCACAGCCATGGACTCAATTGTGGCTTCCATTTTCCGGACTCCGCAGGCAAATATCGTAGAAAGTCTGGATCCTTTATTGCAATTGTCAACCAAATATGACACATTGCCAGAGGACCAGAATGAGCTTTGCAACTCACTCTAGAGGTACTATGCTGCTACGCAGCAGTATGTGACTTTGGGTGGTCAACTTGCACCCACTATAGGCCCGTCTAGGGGGAAAAACTTGATGTCTGAGTTTGATGCATTGAATTTCCTCAATGCTTCTAGCTCGCAGAGGAGTCAGGCGATTCATGTGGCAAATTTGACGCCGAATGTGCTCAATCAAATACTGCCTCGAACCAGTGGTGCGATTGTGGCCATTGATGCTACCCTTTCATCCCAACCTAGAGAAGGTAATGCTAGCTCTGCGACAAATCAACCAGTGACTCAAGTTTTTTCTGGAAATTTTACATCTGATCAAATCGCCACGTTGCAAGGATTGATTGCACTGGTGCAACAGGGAGGATTAGATATTCAACCTAGTCTCGGGGTTATGTCGTCTCAACCAATTACACCAATTTCACAATGTACTCAGCAAGGTTTGGGCCAAGATGGTGAGGTATCGAAAGATAAGTTTGAGCAACTCCTCCACAAGCACTTGGAGAAGGGATTGAAGAAATATGTGGTCCCGTATCAGCAGCCTCACCGAGACAAGAATATACAGCCCTTTTGCAAGGAAATTATGAAAACTCTATTACCCAGATTGCTGGTCACACCATCATTCAAACCGTATTACGGCAAGTCTGATCCTTATTTTCATGTTAACGACTATTCGAACAGGATGGAAATTGCTGGAGCGAATGAGGCGTATAAGTGTCAATGGTTTTCAAATTCGTTGGATGGAGCAGCTGCGAGCTGGTATTGCTGTCTACCGCCTGAATCTATCAAAAGCTGGGATGATCTCAGCGAAAAGTTTTACAAGCATTTTATGGGATCATTACATGCTGGCTATGTTAGCAGGCAGTTGCATGAGATTGTTCAAGGTCCAGATGAATCTTTGAGAGATTTTATCTCGCGTTTCAACGAGGAAACTCTTAACATTCGTGATCTGGATTTTAATATGGTGAAGGAATCAATGGTAAGAGGAATTAGAAGTGAGAAGCTGCAGAATGAGATAATCGCAAGAAGGCCAACTGAGATGACTCAACTCATCGGCATAGCTAATAATTTGGTGGAAATTGATGAATTGAACCGATAGAAACGAAGAAAAGAAGAGAGGGAGAATCCTCGACGTGATGACAGGAGAAGAGATCAGGGTCGACCCAACCTTTCACGCGGATTCGGTAGAGGTAGACTACAATTCGACAACAACCAGACGGATCATCCGCAACTCAACACACCGTTGAGTCAGATTTTGCTTGCAATAAAGCAAAGTCTGGAGAAGAAGAATATTAAGTTCCCTAAAATTCTAGATGGAGTGGTGCTTGAGTCGGACTGAGAAAAATATTGTGAGTTCCACAGAGCCAGGGGCCACAGTACGGACAATTGCAAAATGTTAATTGAGACGGTTTATTCTTTAATCAACGAAGGCAAATCTAGCCAGTTCGTTAAAGGAATAAGTAAGGAAACAACAAAGACACCTAGGGCTAAGGACGAGAAAGTTGAAGGAGAGGTCCCAAAGAAGAAGCAAAACAAGGGCAAGATTTTAGTTATTGCAGGAGGACCGGAGTTCGAACCGCCTCAAAAGAAAACAAGAAGTTCAAGAAGCGCGATTCCACCGTATTCTGACGATTTTGAAATCAATACGGGCTATCGAAAGGTGACAATGGTAAATCAACCACATGCTGGCCCACTTGTAACAGAGGCTATCATTGAGGGGTACTTGGTGTCTAAAATAATCATTTACGGGTAGCTCTATGAATATGATATACAAGTCAATATTTGACAAGTTCGGGGTATAGTCAAGTTGAGTGCAACCCCAAACCTCCCCAATTGTAGGGGTAGGAGGCTTCGCCGTAAATTCTTTAGGTGATGTCAGGATGGTTGTTATAATTGGAGACCGGAAGTATGACTACCGGGCGGAAATTGAATTCACTATATCAGACCTCAACACTGGCTACAATGTTATTCTGGGAAGACCATTCTTATGTGGATGTGTCACCTCAATCAACCCATTGTACATGGTGTTGCAAATCCCGACTAGAGAAGGAGTAGCAGTAGCCATTGGCAACCCAGCCAAGGCACAACAGGTGTATATGGCCTCGTTAACGGCTGAAGATAATCCAGTACGAGAAGTCGTTGAATCATCTAATGATGAGGAGAAAGAAAGACCTGAGTCGGTGGAGGAGGTTGAGATATTCCTCATAGCACCAAACAAGGAGGTGAAGATATCCAAGGGCCTTGATGAAAAAATCAAGGGTGAAATCAAGATGGTACTGGCAGAGCACCAAGATACGTTTTCCTGGACTGATGGAGATATTGAAGGAGTAAGGCCCGATGTGATGAAGCATATCATCAATCCTGAGCCGGGTTCTAACCCGGTAAAGTAGAAGAAAAGGAGAGTAGCGCCTGATAGGTAAAGGGCAATTGACGAGGAAGTCGACAAGCTACTGTGTCTTGGCCATATTAAAGAGGTCTAGTATCCCGATTGGATTGCAAACATTGCTCTAGTGAAGAAACCGTTTAGAGCATACCGTATGTGTGTGGACTTTACAGACCTTAACAAAGCCACACCAAAAGATAGCTACCCTCTTCCTAGCATTGATCAGTTGGTAGATTCCATGGCTGGTTACTCTATCTTCTCTTTCCTTGACGCGAAGACGGGGTTCCACCAGATACCGATGGATGATAAGGACGAGGAGAAAACTTCTTTCATCACTAACAGAGGCATCTACTATTACACAGTCATACCATTTAGCCTCAAAAATGCCGGGCCAACCTACCAGCGCTTGGTTAACGAAATGTTCAAAGACTATATTGGGGACACAGTGGAAGTTTACATTGATGATATGATCACCAAAAGCAAAGATGAGGCAAGCCACATGCAGGATATTCAACGGGTCTTTGAAAGGCTCAATCTTTATCGGCTAAAGTTGAACCCAAAGAAGTGTGTCTTTAGGGTCAAAGGTGGTAAATTCCTAGGATTCATGATATCTCAACACGGGATAGAGGCCAACCCAGAGAAATCAAAGCCATCTTGGATATGAAACCGCCTCAAAAGCTCAATGAAGTGCAAAGGTTGAATGGTAAGATCAACACGTTGGGAAGATTTATATCCTTTTCAGCCAAGAGATGTATGCCTTTCTATAAGGCAATAAAAAAAGACAACAAATTCAACTAGGATGAAACTTGTCAGAAGGCGTTCAAGGACATAAAGAGGTTCTTATCCAGCCCGCCTCTCCTAAGCCCACCAGTAGAAGGAGAAACATTATACTTGTATCTGGCGGCAACGGATGAAGCGGTTTGGGACAGTGCTTATCCGGGAGGAAGGACAAAATCAATATCCAGTATACTACACCAGTAAAGTCTTGAGAAATGCAGACTTGAGGTATCCGAAGATTGAAAAGCTAGCATTGGTGTTAGTACATTCTTCTACAAGGTTGAGACCCTATTTCCAAGCACACTCAATCGTGGTCCGTACAAGCTACCCACTTAAGAAAGTATTCGTGCGGCTAGAGACTTCGGGATGACCAGCAGATTGGGCAATTCGCTTGAGTGAATTTGACCTATGGTTTGCGGGGTGACAGGCCTTGAAAGCCCAAATTCTAGCGTGTTTTGTAACAGAGTTTGTGGGTCTTGAGCCGGAACCAGAAGTCAAGTCAAAAACTTGGATGATTTACGTAGATGGGGCCTCTGGACAAGATGGAGCCGGCTTGGGAGTCTATATAGTAGGACTAGAAATTACCAGGCTATCTTATGCGGCAAAGTTCAATTTTTCACCAATAAATAATGTAGCAGAGTATAAGGCGGTGATCAAAGGTCTGGAGCTAACGCTTGAAATAGCACCCGACAAATTGTTCTTTAGAAGTGATTCAAAGTTGATTTCCAACCAGATCAACAGATGCTATGAAACTAGAGAGCCGAGCATGGCGAAGTATTTGTCAAAGGTGCGCACCTTGATTGAGAAGCTAGAAGTAAAGGGGACCGCCTGGAAAGTAGATAACATCCCAAGAGCAGAGAACATGAAGGCTGATAACTTAACCAAACTTGCAGCCAGTGAAAAAGGCTGGAAGAATCTTGAATGTTCTTACGAGGTCTTGCAATATCCAGCGTATGAAGTTAGAGAAGTCCTCGCAATCCATTTTGAAGAGAATGATTAGAGATTCCCAAACGTGAACTACTTATGCAATGACATTCTCCCAGAAGATAAGTTTGAATCGGCTAAAATTAGCAGAAAAGCGATGTGCTTCGCTATGATAGGTGACGAATTGTATAAGAAGAGTTATGATAACTCTTGGCTTAGATGCGTTGACAGGACGTTGGGAAAGAAGATTTTGGAAAAACTAGATGAGGGCGATTGTGAGTCTCATCGGGTGGCAGATATGCTATTGAGACGGGCAAGCCTGACAGGTTTCTATTGGGAGACAACGAAAGCAGATGCTGATGTATACGTCCAACAGTGCCACCAATGTCAGGTGCATTCGAGGAAGATACATATCCCGAAAGCTTTGTAAAAGCCACTCAAAACCGGCTGGCCGTTCATGAAGTGGGGAATTGACATCATGGGATCGATGCTAGAAGCTTCTAGGCAAAGGAAGTTCATCGTAGTAGCAATCGACCACTTCACAAAGTGGGTTGAGGCAAAAGCAATTAGCGTCATAACTCCAGAAAGGATCATTGACTTCATATAGAATAACACCATTGCTCGATTTGGTATTCCCCATAAGATTGTTTCTGACACTGGCACCCGATTTACCTCGGCAAAATTCTTGGAGTTTTACGAATGGGTGAAGATCAACAACGCTTTCTCCTCGGTAGCCCATCCTCAAACTAATGGGCAAACAGAAGTGACTAACCGAACAATAGTGCAAGGGTTGAAGAAGCGGATAATGGAGAAGAAAGGAGCCTGGCCAGATGAATTGATCAATGTCTTATGGGCCTACAGAACCACACCATGCACGACAACTAGAGAAACGCCATTCTCACTAGTTTATGGTGTTGAGGCGGTAATTCTATTCGATAATAGAGCTCCATCAGACCGCATTCAATACTATAGCGAGAAGGATAATGACATCAACTTGAGATATCATCTTGATAATCTCGACGAAAAAAGGGAGCGGGCAAGCATACTAATGGTTGCCTACAAAGCAAGAATCGCAAAGTACCACAACAGGAAGGTACGCCAAATCCGCCTGCAAGTTGGAGATTTCGCATTGAAAGATTCCAACGCATTACAGACTAGAGAGGGAAAAGGAAAATTTGTATCAAACTGGGAAGGCCCCTATTTGGTCTCAAAATTCTTAGGCCCCGCAACTTACAAGCTTAGCACTCCAGGCAGAAAAGAGCTCCCAAGGACGTGAAACATTGCGAATCTACGTCCATAGTTCTTGCCGAAGCCATAGATAGCTTAATGTGTCGTACTCTTTTTCCTGCTAGTAATCTTTTTTCCAATAGGGTTTTTGATTACTAGGAGGTTTTAACGAGGCAGCAATAGTAGAAGGTTAAGAAATTATTGTATTGAACCTTCCATTTATTAATAAAATTTATGTTCTCGTCAATTCTTATTTATGAAATTCAACCGGCGATAGATAGAATGATATTAGCACTGACGCAAGGCCATACCTATTAAAAAATAGCATAAGGCTATTAATTGATCACCAAGAGATCAAAATAAAACAATGGCGTAAGGCCTGAATCCAATAGCGCAAGGCTATGATAACATTTCACTCGGTGGAAGCCTATATATTAAAAAAAAGCACTGGCATAAGGCCGAAGTTGTCGAAAATTGCAAAGGCATAAGGCCTAACTAGAACAAAATAGCAACTGACTATCCTCACAAGGCTTAAGGTCTTAATAATGAAAGCACAATATACGAGCATTGTTAGATGAATTCTTAACTCAGCGCGAAACCACAATCGCCAATATGGCTCAGTCAGTTAACAAAAAAGATTTAAATAGCTAAAGGTTATATCTCGATAATGTTTTCAGGAAGAATAAGCATGAGATGATATTTATCATTCAAAGCATTAAAAACAAAGAATAAAAGAGAAATATATAGTCTAAAAAACCCACAAATGGGAATATATATTACACAACTCTCACGATGGAGAGACAAAAATTGTTCATTGTTCAAAAATACTTAAAAATATAAAATTAAGCCCCGTCATTTGGGTCAGAAGATTTGTTGATATTCCCCTCGACCGGCTCATCCTCTCTTCTTCGCTCTTGAGATTCATTGTTAACATTCTCTTCCTCTTGTGAGCTGGGTCGAGAGCTGTTCCCAATATCATCAAATGTTGGGATGGCAACGGACTGAAAAACCTCGTCTGTTACCACAGGCAGTTCTTTACAAGCGGTGAAAACGCACTCCGCATAATCAACTGATCTTCGCATGATTTCCGCAATTGATGCTTCCCATTCGGTGATCTCGTTTTTCGCCTCCCCCAGTTCTTTCTCGACCTCGGCTTTGCCCGCCTCAAGCTCCTAAATTTGTTTTTTAGTGGAGGCCTTATGCTCGTTGAACTCTTTATTGATCTTGCCCATTTCAGTTTGAGCGACAGTTAGAGAGTTGTCCTTCTGCTTGCACTCTTGCTTCTTCCTATCAAGTTGCTGCTTATATGAATCTGTATTCCTTTGCAACTTGACAATTGAGTCGGCCTCAGCGTCAAAAAACAAAGCATCGCTCAACATTTATAAGAAGGATGATAGACATACAAACATAAGTAGATCAAACATACATAAATACTACATTTAAAGTAAACCCTTACCATGAGGGCCCTATCTGCCATGCTCCTTGAGAATTCCTTGAGGGGTGTGGATTGCAATCCTGTGCGCTCCGCGGGCAAAGGAAAAACCGAGTGAAGCGCTGCATAAAGAGCATCGTTAGTAATGCTCTCGGATGAGCTAAATATATAGTTCAATCATGGCTTCCTTAAATTTACTAGCGGGAGGAACCAGCTCGCCAACATCCTGAGCAGTTTGCTCATCTATAATTTGATTCTCGCTTCTCTCCGTCTCAATGACCTGGTGTAAAGTAAGTTATCAAGTTGTACCAAATGTAAAAGTCAATAAGGGATTAATAGAAGGAATACCTTTCCTTTGCCTTTTGAACGTTTGGAAGCATCGCTCGCTTCGGCATCAGTTTTCCGCTTCCTGGGCTGACATGCTTCCTTGCTAGCGCGAGAAGCTGCAGCATTGTCATTAACATCCTTGTTAGAAGTGGTATTATTTGAACCACCTGGAGTGACTTCCTATTGCACCACCGCCTGGAATGCAGCGTTCACCTTGCCTCCAATTTTCGCCATTCTGCGAAACAAACAATACGCACAAAAGCAAAGTATAAGACTCGAGAAAATACCTTTTTTAGGTTTTGGCTTGTAAAGTTCTACTAGATAAGATATTTTCTGGCTTTCAGGATCGAAGTGAATTAACTGTTGTTGATTGAGAAAAGCATTTGAGGAAGTGGACTATGTCCACATGTGCTGTTCAAGCAAGTCAAAAAGCAAAACTGTCTCATGATTTTCTCGTCGAGGATGGTTAAAGGGAATAAATTTTGGTATGCGGGGCCTCCATCGGGTCGGAAACTCAGGATACTCTAGTTTGACTTTGATGAAGTAGAAGTTTGATTTCCAGTGCTTGACCGAATAAATGCGATTAGCAAAATAATAGAAATATCTTTGTCTCCCTTGGAAGTGCACGTGGTCTTCATCTCTGTTGAGCTTTGCGCTACCGAGGCATTTAAAAAAATCAGCATTACAGGGACGATCGAAGCCAAGACACAACATGTAGTGCCCTACTATGTCAGTCCAAGCATTTGGATGAATTTGAGTAGGACAAGTATTCCAATATCTAAGCAAGTCACAAATTCCTTCTAGAAGTGGATACCGAAAACCCCTCCAAACTTGAAGTTTATAGATACTAAACCACCCGGCTGGAGCGTTGTCCACACGCTCATGAGGCTCAGGAATGCGATATTCGCAGTGTTGTAGCCACTCAAAAATGACGGCATCTGACTCGAGGTCATTGAGCTGCATCGTAGACACCATCTTATCCACTGGTGGGGTGCAATTCTTCTCTCTCTCTTTTGCTATCTCCCTTTGGAGTTTTTCCGGATCCTCATCTAGCAATTGATGAACATCGACAATGCCTATCACCATTTGTCTCTTAGAAGCACGTTTGAGGCGGAATCTGCGATGCTGGGATGGCTGGTATACGACAGTTTCTCGTGGGCTTGTTGGACTTGTGCTAGGTTGAGCAGGAAAATACTTGCAGAGGGAGCAGTTACAGATGGGGTTATGCCTATAGAGCCTCTCCCTAGCTGAAATAAAAGACCTAGAGTTATTGACACGGTTTGAAGGGGAAAAAGCTTTCAAATACTTCACATCTAAGGGCCTCATGTTTTCATAAGTAAAGCAACAGTCATCACTGGATGATGATGAAGATGAAGACTCGAATGATAGATCAACAAACTCAATGCCCATGACACCATCTGAAAATAAAGTTCATATAAGAATGGTTATCTAAGATCTGAAGATCTTATACCTAATTTCAGCTGGGAGAAGCAATCTAGGGTTTCACACAAACACGAAGTTTCAACCGCAATTGTAGTAGAAAGTTCATCTTTTATGGAGACAAACCCTAGAAAATGCATAACAGCGGGAAATTAAAACAAGCGAAGAACAATGGAAGAGTACCTATTCTTGCAATGAAGGAGAACCTAAAGGTTGCGGAAAGTTAACGGTGCCAGAAGATTTTAAGAAGAGGCTTGCCAGAAAAGTTGCAATTTTTGTCGGAGAGTCGTTCGATTCGCAAAAGTGAAAATGAGATAGAAGAAGAAGATATTTAAGAAGGAAACTGACACGGATCGACACGTGTCGGGCATCGGGCGATTGAGTTGATGGCTTATTTAATCAACGGTGGAGATTGAATTATGCCAAACGACGCAAACTTCTCTGAGAAGCTAAGTAAAACTCATCGTTTAGCAGGTAGGATTTAATTGTTTAAAGACATTCGAACCGGTGGTGGACAATTGCCGAGTGAAGCGCTAAAGCATCTTCAACACTTGCGGGGAGACTTCTGATAACATTATCAGTAAAATTGACCAGAGACCAACGATGGTCGTATTACTGCCTGAATGGCAAACCTGTGTCAATCATCGAAGTGGAAGGCTACGGCCTAAGAAAGTGGATCTCGGGGGATAAGCAAGCAGAATTACCGGCTCAACGGGGTTGCTTACGAGATAATCGATTGAGCCGGCTTCATGAGATAAGCTCCGTTGAAGTCGGATTCCTAATCCGACAAGGAAAGTATCCCGAATCCTTAGGGAATTTGGATTCCATGACTAATTAGGAAGAATCCTAATTTAGCAAGATGTCTGTTAGCTAAAGTGGAAGGAATCAAAATAGGATTCGGATCCTCCAACGTGTTGAGCAAGGCACATTGCCTATAAATACCCTAAAGCCTTAAGTCCAAAGGTATGTGATTCTTGAACCCTAGTTGTTACTCTGTCAATCTTTATTCTCAAAACCCTTACTGACTTAGGCATCGGAGAGTCCCTCCAAGGGTGGCCCTCGATCCTAACCACCGTGTTTTTCAGATATAAACGATGACCGAAGTTCCAAGAAAAGCAACTAAAAACTCACTTTCGATGACTAGTTATCCGATATGTCATACTTTGTCAAAACAAATTGGTAAGTTACTTAATTAGTTTGCAGTCAAGTATGACCAATTTTATGCTTTCTAAATATATTATCTTTTACGTAAATTTTTATAATAACTTTGTCTTTCCCCATAATCAATTATTGGTGTAGAGTTAATATAAAGATCAAGATAGACAAAGTAATAGTTACTTTGTAAAAAATGAAATCAGTATATTCATCGTCAAACTTTCTTTTATATTACTACTAAGACAGATTAAGTCACCTGAACCAAATAAGTATCCTTTGATAGAATACGTTTCAATTTCGAGTCTATTTCAACATGAAATCATCTCTAGATTTGATTTAACCCAACCACAAATTAATATAAGAACAAGTAAGAACACTAACCTTGATCCATGCTTGAATAACCAAATTGAT
>CAOJBJ016826710.1:0-13866 GCA_948291685.1 Euphorbia celastroides | reverse complement strand
TTTTTTCTTTGCTTACGCAAAGATGTCCCTCCCCAGCTCGGAACCCAACTCTTTAGAGTTGGTGGCTCGGAAGAGAAACATATCAAATTTTTTTCTTTGCTTACGCAAAGATGTCCCTCCCCAACTCGGAACCCAACTCTGTAGAGTTGGTGGCTCGGAAGAGAAACATATCCGATTTTTTCTTTGCTTACGCAAAGATGTCCCTCCCCAACTCGGAATCCAACTCTTTAGAGTTGGTGGCTCGGGAAAGTACATGGTACTGATGTGCAACCGCGGCGCAGCGAGTGTTTCCCTTAGGGCGGTTTTGGGCAGTGGAGTACACGTGCGTGCCCTTTGGCTTTCTCTCTCGCGCATGGTGCGCCAGCTGTCCCGCTGTCTTTTCAAATTTCAAATCTTCTTCTATAAAAGCTGTATTTCCTCTTTCCTTTTCTTCTTTACGCTTCTAACTGTTCTCTCTTCTTTCTAGCGATTTCCAATGACTTTTTACCACAATCTTTGATTCTGATTAATTTCTCCAAATTCCAGTGAGGACCTTTTCTTTCTTTTTCACTTGCTTTGATACTGCTGTGTTTGCTTTTCTTTTATGTCCTTTCTTCGCGATTTGGGAATTCCGCCGCTAAGCCCTTCTTCCTCTAGTGCTGATTTTGTAAATTCTTATAGCACCATGCTTGATCCGGCCTTGGATCCGAAATACCACAATGTTGAGCCACCTTCTTTTGCCATTCCCAAATTTGGGATCGAATATACTCGCAAAGATGTCAAGACCTTCGGCTTGAAACTCCATGTTTTGAATCCCGAGAAAGGGGTTCCTACTCTGGAGAAACCACCCGTTTTGACAGTCGATTCGACAATTTTTGTCCCCTCTGCCTGCCCTCAAGCACGCGTAGATGTTTATTGTCAGTGATTGAGCGATTTGCAAGGTTTATCCGCTGTGGTGCCAAGGTCTTCAGATCGGATGGCTCAACCTCTTGAAGGTCACTTCACAGTGTTCACCACAAATTGACTGCGGGATGCGGCTTCCTTTCATCTATGCGGTTAGCTCCATATTAGACGAGTTTGGTGTTTGTCCTGGCCAAATTGCTCCAAACTCGTGGCTAATAGTTAGTACACTCGAGCGGGTCTGCAATGATTTGCGCGTATGGTTGGACGATACAGTCTTTCGAAGGTTTTATACGCTGAAATGCAATAAGTCCGGGGACCTGCTGTATTGGGCTCCGTGCCGAGCAACTGCGCCAAAACTGTATATTCCTATCAACAAACAGGAGATCTGGAAACACGACTGGTTCTGGATGAAGCTGGAGACACAGAGGCAAAAGGGTTTTATTTACCCTAAAGGCAGCTTTCCCTTTTCTTTCGTGTGGAATGCGAAGCCATCGGCCATGTATTATTGGCGTCCAGATTGTTCGCTTTGGAAAGTTCAAGCCCAGACCATTCAAATCCTAGAGCAACTTACTCCGGACCGAATTACCTATGCCTAGGCCGCGTAGAATCTGCGAAATGATATTATGTACCAGCGAACAGAGGATAATCGTCTTACCATCGTTGTCGTCTCCGCTCTTCGTAAGTGTGTTTCCTTTGTGTATTTTTCTTATTATGGCTTTCTTGCGTGTAGGTATGGCTAGACTGAATTCTTTTGCCCATAATTTGGTAGAAATCCGGTTGCGGACTCAGCACATCGAAGAGGAGCAGAAGAGGAAAGCTACCGAGGAGCAGATCCAACAGACTCTCGGCTCGCTCGAGGCGAAGATAGATGGTTATGCAGACGCTAGCCAAGGGGAAAACGCAGGTACTAGTAGCTTGGTGAAGGTGCTTAGCTTTGCTGAGACTCCCACTCCAACTCAGCATGATGCTTCTATTGAGCACTCCACTGATGGCATATTAGCTCCCGGAGAATAAATTCCCCCTTCTCAAACTCTCTCCACACCTGTCACCGCTCCTCAGGTCGACTTGATCACCCCTGAGGAGCTAATAATACCTGTGGAAGTGACATCTGCAGAAAAAGGTGCTTCTGTCCTCCAGGATACCGCTGTTGACAATGTTTTCCCTGCCAGCATGGCCTTGGTTTCTTCCGCCGAGGAGAAAACCAAGAAACGATCTCGAGCAGATAAAGGGAAAGGCTTAGCAACAGCTTCATCCGAGGCCACCTTGTTTGATGACCACTTAGCAAAGTGGGGGCGACGCAAAGTGATGCAGGATGTGGAGTTGGTGGCGCTGCCTTTAACGAAGGAAGAAGAGGCAGCTCGGCATCTGGTCTATCCTCCCAAGGTAACTTTGTATAGTCTTCCCTTGGCGATTGGTTCGCTTGCTAACTCCTTAATTTTCAGGTATGGATTAAGCAGTATGGGGTGAGGTTACTTTGAACCATCCCGAGGTTATAAATGAGTTCATCTGTTTTACCCACCTCCCCGTAGAGAAAGCTGCAGCTCGCGAGCTCGGAGAAGTAGGGATTTTAAAATGGTTGCAGAGTAGTGCCATCTAGGTATTCTTTCTTGCTTCGGGTATCTTCTGTTTTACAGTTGGCTTGTATTTGCTACTATGCTGATCTTTTCATTACCTTGTTATTTTTAGTTTCTCTCTAACGCCTCTTGGGCAGAGTATTTCATGGAAGAGTGCCACAAAGAGGTGGAGAAGATTTCTGCCAAAGCATTGCGAGCCGAGGAAGAGCAACGGCGGCTTTTGGGACAAACCGAGGCCATAAAAAAGAAATCCATGGAGGACAAAGCTTCCTAAGCTGGTGTGATGGAGGAGCTAAAGAAATCCTCAAAGAAGGCAAATGAGGCTCCTCACGCCGCACTGGATGTGAAGGATAAGGAGATTGTCGAGCTAAGGCAGGCTCTGGAGCAGAGCTCGATGAGGGTGAATGACCTGGAGGCTACTTTAGAGGAGAAAGATCACGCGCTGGAGCGGAAAGAAAAGAGGCACCAGGAGCAAACGACGATCGTGAAGGCTTTGAGGGATACTTACAGCCTTCTCCTTCTGAGGTGACGAGTTGCCTACTGCCAACGGTTGAGCAAATATAAGGCATTGAAGCACCACTCTTCCAAGAAGATTGAGCATATTCTAAACGAATGAGCAGAGTATCGGATGGCTTACCACTGTCAGTTTCTCTTCAAGGCTAAAGAGCTTTTTCCCGAGGCCAATCTTGATGAACTGACCAAATTGAGTGACCCCAAGCTCAGGGCGGTGATCCCTATCTAGCCCGATGACGCGCGAGTATGGGGCGCCGAGCTAGAGGCTGCAATGGCCGAGATGGAGGCTGAAAAGGCCCAGGGGGTACCTCAACCCGCTAGATCGGCTGCTACCTCCGTGCTTTATGGATATCTCGATGAGGGGAATGAGGACAAGGTTAGCTCGCTTTTGGCTACCAACCCAAATGATGTTCTGCCCGTCGAGCCACCTCAGTAATCTTATTATTATTATTTTATTTTTGTAATTTGCCTTTGTGCAATATTTCCTCATTAATTAAACATGACCTTTTTGCTTTCATCTTCATTGTATTGCAATTTTTACTTTCATGTTTACTTTTAATTGCATAATTTTAGCATAGTACTTCCACTTGTGTTGCCTTGTAAACATGTTTATTGGCTTGAGTTTAGTATTTTTGAATACTGTTACCTCGTGTAACCTGGCTTAAGCTTAGTATTTAGAATATTGTCTTCTTGTTTAGCCTTGTCGTTAGTCGCTTTAATGGTGCAATAGAGTTGTGTTTATCCCTTTCATCTTGTTGTATTAGTGTTTTTTGTGCGGGTGTTGTGTGGACTATTGACGTCCTAACACTCGTTCATTTAATTTCTTATCGCAAGCTCGTACGACCTGGCACTAATTTCTTCCATGAGTCTTACAGGACTTTTAGCATTATTTTTATCTCATTAGAGGGTTGTACATTATTTAACAAAGACATTGAATGTAAAGCTAAAATTTTAACTCGTGAAACGTTCTTTCATTAAAATAACTGAGTACATTGGCAGTAAATGCCTTTTAAGGAAATCAAACTGCATTCGCCTAGTATGGCAGCATGTGCCTTAGGGAAGTAAAAGAAAACTGATAAACCCTTTGTAGCAGCTAGTGCTTAGGGTGAAGGAGTGCTGATGAAACCATGTGTAGCAGCTAGTGCTTAGGGTGATGACCCGGGCTGATCACTCTCCTTGGTAGAATTTTTTCAGTGCGGCTACATTCCATGTCCTGGGGATGTCTTTTCCTTCTAGACTTTGCAGCTTTTAAGTATTTAGGTTGATCTTCACCTTTATCTTGAAAGGCCCTTCCTAGTTGATCCCAAACTTGCCATGGCCTTCTCTGGCTCGGGAGGCCTTAGTGCTTCACAAAACCAGTTCACCGAATTGAAAGGTTCGGGTGTGAACTATGCGGTTAAACACTTAAGTGATCCTCTATCGATATGCTTCAGCTCGTACGCTGACCTACTCCCTCTTGGCTTTTAAGTTTTCGAGGTTGGCCCACAATGCTCCTTCATTTGGCTCACTAGCTACATAATGGAGGACCTGTTTTGTGGGGGTTCCAATATCTGTTGGGATGACTGCTTCAATACCATAGGTGAGGAGGAAAGATGTCTCGCCAGTTACAGTGTGGGGGGTCATTCTGTAACTCCATAGCACGTTCGGCAGCTCATCGACCCACGAGGCACCACTTTTCATGACTCTTATCTTGAGTCCCTCCATAATGGTCTGGTTGGTTACCTCAGTAATCCCATTGCTCTGGGGATAGGACACCGAGGTGAACCTTAGTTTGATGTGTAGAGCCTCACAATATGCTTTGAAGGCTTCACAGTTGAACTGTGTGCCATTATCTGTAATCAGAGTGTGGGGAATACCAAAGCGAGTGAGTATAAACTTTTCAAAGAATTGGATTACCTGCTTAGGTGAGATGGTGGCTATCGGCTCAGCTTCAACCCATTTAGAGAAGTGTTTTACCGCTACGATGATCCACTTCTTTTGGTATTGCGCAGGGGGCATCAGTTCAATGATATCTATTCCCCAGGTGGAGAAAGGCCAGGCAGACCTGATCGTCATCCTGATTGTGGTCGGTACCCTGGTTTCGGGCATAAGCCTGGCATTCTTTGCATTCTTGTGCCATGTTGGTGGCATCCAGCTCCATAGTAGGCCAATAAAGGCATAGCAGCTTTGCCTTCCTTACCATGGCATCTTTCTTCTCATGGCCCCCGCATATCCCTTCATGCACTTCCCTCATCACATAATCAGCCTCCACTTTACCGATGCACTTCTTCCATGGATGAGTCAATGATCTCCGGTACAGGTATCCCCGATAAGAGCGTATCTGCTTCTACGTTCTGGGCTCGGGGAATATGCAACAGTTCCAGAGCAGTACCTCCAGCTTTGATTTGTTCGGAGAGCTCCTTAGCCTTGGCCAGGTACCGAAGCATGTTGGTATCATGAGTAGCATATCCTCCCCCTAGTTGGTTGACTACCAACTTAGAATCACTTTTGATGTGAGCATGGTTCAGAGCAATGGCTTTGATGGCTCAGAGGGCCCATAGAAGTGTTCGTATTCATCAGCGTTGTTCGTGGCTTTCCACAGCAGCCTGACAGCTTGACAGAACCGAATGTTTCCCGGGCCCACCATGTAGACCCCGACACCTCCATGTTATTGATAAGAACTTCCGTCTATGTGTACTGTCCACACTCCTTCATTAGAAACTGCTTTCTCCTTTGGTGGTGCTTCTAACACAAAATCCACCAGTGCTTGCGCTTTGAAGGATTTTCTCAGATCGAAATGGACATCAAGCTTGGACAGCTTCGGTGCCCACTCTGCAATTCTCCCTATGATCTCTGGTTTCTGTAATGTCTTTTTGAGGGGCAAGTTGGTTCTTACAATTACCGTGTGACTCTGAAAATAGTGCTGGAGCTGTTGAGAGGTGATTATAACAGCATATGCAGCCTTCTCAAGCCTGGGGTATCTCAGCTCGGCGTCCTTCAGCACTTTACTATAGTAGTAGACTGGTAGTTGCTCCTTGCCCTCTTTTTGTACTAGCACCACACTAATGTCTTCATCGTTGATACTTATGTATAAGTACAGTGGCTCTCCATTATGCGGTTTGCTTAACATTGGTGGTGAAGAGAGAAAGGCTTTCAGCTCTTCGAACGCCCTGCTACACTCTTCTGTCCAAGCAAAGTTCTTGATGTTTTTCGATGTCTTATAGAACGGAAGGCATCTCCTCGCCGAGCAGGATACAAATCTTCCCAAAGCATTCACCTTCCCGTTCAACACTTGAACATCGTTAACTGTCTTTGGTGGCGCCAGCTCGGTAATTGCTTTGATTTTGTCGGGGTTCACTTCAATCCCCCTTTCTGACACCATGTAGCCAAGGAATTTCCCTGCTGATACGCCAAATGCGCACTTCTCCGGATTCAATTTCAAATTGAAATCCTTGCAAAATCCAAGGACCTTCTCCAGGTCAGTAGCGTGGGTTTCCTTAGATTTGCTCTTTACCACCATGTCGTCCACGTACAACTCCATGATGTCTCCCACAAGCCTTTCAAACATCTTGTTCATGTGCCTTTGATAGGTCACACTTGCATTCTTCAGGACGAATGGCATCACCTTATAATAGTATGTGCCCTCGTGAGTGATGAATGAGGTCTTCTCGATGTCATTTTTTGCCATAGGGATCTGGTTGTATCCTGTTTTTACATCTAACATCAACATGATCGTGTGCCCGGCAATAGTATCTACCAACATGCCGATGTTAGGGAGGGGATAGGAGTCCTTCGGGCAAGCCTTGTTCAAATCGGTGAAGTCTATGCACATTCTGTAGGTCCCGTTGGGTTTGTCAACTAGCACTACGTTGGCCATTCTCTTCGGGTATCTCACTTCTCGGATGTGTCCCACTTGGGTTAGCCTCCTTACTTCTTTCGAGATAGCTTTCTATTTTTTAGGGCCAAAATTTCTCCTCTTCTACTTTACTGCGGTTGCTTTAGGATCAATGTTCAACTTGTGCTCAATAACTCCTGGTTTGATCCTGGTTATGTCACTTTCTTCCCATGCGAACTCGCCTACATATTTCTCCAACACCCGCACAATTTCGCCTTGAAATTCCGACTCTAGGGCTGAGTTTACCCGTACTGGCTTATCATGTGCCAACATCATAGTGTGCAACTCTCCGACTGGTTCGAATGATTTTGTCTCCTCTCCCGAGCTGGTAGGCATGGTTCTTAACAAGGCCATGTACGTCTCTTTGGCGAGCTTTCTATCCCCCGTTGCCGTTACCATTCCTTTGTCTGTGTGGATAAGCAAAGCAAGGTGCCTTAGAGATATAACCGCCTCTGAACCCGAAATGGTGCCTCGGCCCAAAAGGATGTTATATGCTAGAGGGATATCCACGACCAGGAACTTGACTTCCGCGTTCCAGAAAGGTACCTCATCCCCGATGCCGATCTTCATAAAAATTGCTCCCAGGACTAAGACTGCATGGCCACTCACCATAAGCACTGGGGCTTGATTAATCTCCAATCAATTTGGATTGCCTCCCAGGGCATCGAAAGCGGTTCTCGTCATCAGATTGACCAAGCTCCCGGTGTCAACCATCACTTTCTTGACTATAAAATTTTCCACCACCATTTGGATTACTAGTGCATCGTCATGAGGCAAGGATTTTCTGATGTGCGCAAAGCTGTAATAAGTAGCAGGATCACTTCGACTGTTGTTACCTTTCATACCTTCCCACTTCCTTTTTCTCGCTGCTGCAATAACATGAATAACCCCGCAATGAGTAATGAGATTGTCTTCTTTTTTTTGGCTCTCCCTGACCTTCTCTTTTCCCTTGTTTTTTGCCTGCTCGAGGGTAAAATTGTCTAATTTTCCCTCGGCGGCTCGCCTTTGCAATTCCTCCTCTAATTGACTACATTCTTCAGTATCATGTCCCTCTTGCTTGTGGAACTCACAATACTTCCCAGGACGGCCCAGGTGTGACATCTTTCTCGGGTTCTGAATGTTCTGCTTCGTATTTTGTATCCAGTACAAGATTTCTCTCTTTGAGGCTTTAAGTGGATGGGCTTCAAACGCCAGTTCTCTGTGAGCCGTCAGTTATTCAGATCGGAGGTTGGACAGCTCGCTTGCTGCTCTTGTGGTTCTCCTATTTGACCCACTCTTTGGCTTTAGCCATGACTAGAGTGAGAGTCTTAGGCCGCTGGGTGAGCATGACCTTGGACAAGTCCCCATTACCACAGTTGCTGGCTAGAGAGTCGATAGCCACGTCGACATCACATTGTTTGATCTGGACAGCTGTTTGCTGGAATCTTTCCACATACTGCGCTAAGCTTTCCAGAGGTTTCCTGATGAGGATTTGGAGATCTTGCATGGTTTTATATGATGGAATAGACGTTACAAAGTGCATCACAAAATTCTTCGCTAACTGGCTGAAATTACTAATGGATTCGGCCTCCAAATTATCGGTCTGGAAGGTGGCTGGGCCAGTGAAAGTAGTTGGAAACAGTCGACACATCATAGAGTCTGAGGCTTCCTTGGTCTCCATGGCCTGCCGGAAGCTTCGAACGTCAATAGTTGGATTTCCCACGCCATTGTAGTCTCACATGTGAGGGTATTTGAACCCTTGTGGAAACTTCTCGCTTAAGATTTCCGAGCAGAAAGGTGACTTCGTGCTCTCAATCTCTGGGATGAGTGGGTCGATTCCTGCCTCGGCCATAATAGTTATAACTTGCTTAGCTATGGTCTGGCTTAAATGCCTGCTCGATTCTTTCCTCGGTGTGTCTCGCTTTTTCTCTTGGCGCCTATGCCTTGGGTCGCATGATTCAACCGAAGAATCTGATGAGTACTCCCAGTCCGGATGTTTTCTTTTGTGGCTCGAAAAGCATTCTAGACGCCTTTTTACAGGCCGAGTCTGCTTCGAGCTCTCATGGTAACCCTTGCTTGGGGCTCGAGTTTTGCTCTGACTCTCCTTTCTGTCATCTCTTTTGCTAGAGAAGACAATGTGGGAGTAATTAGTCGCCTTCGGGCTGCTTTGCCTTTCTTCCCTTCGGTACACGTTGCTTTGATTTTGGTGGTATAACCTAGGCATGCCATATGTAGGCTGCTTACTGCGCTGTCTCGACTCCTCATCTTGTCGGGTGAGCTCTTGTTACATGTTTACAGTTTTCACCGAATCTTGCATTTGGGTCATCGTATGAAGCAACTGCTTAGTGATACTCGCCAAATATCTGGTTGCCAAATCTGCTGTCGTTGCTTGTATCTGGTCCATCTGAGCATCAAACTCCGGCGTCAAGTTGGTAAAAGATATGAGCCTCCCATTTGTATGGTATACAGGTGGTTGAGATGGGTTTGGGGGTTGGGAAATGTTTGGTGGAAGAGCAAATGTGGTTTTTATATCATTGTTTTGTCGGCTACTATGTTAGTACCATGCATGATATCACTCTATTTTTTTTGGACTCTACTTGCCTCATAATTTGACATTTCATACACATTTACCAATTTTTCCTCAGTCGGTGTATAAAACACATGAGGTTGTAAAGGGGTATGTAGGTCTAAAAACTCTAAAGCCTCGCCAACAACCTAGGCCGCATGTAAGCGAAGTGGCAGAAAGAAGTTAAAGTTAAATAAATAATCTGAAATTAAAAAATACTTTTACTCGAGAAAAAGGAGAACCATTGGTCTATCTCGATTGATGAGCTTGACTGTTCCATTTTTTGTCGTCCAGTTGCAACAGCGGAGTTATTTAAGGACAAACGGGTTTTTTAAGGAACCATTAATGAATTGCTCACAATTTTTAAAAGAGTAATAAATTAATTAAAAAATTAAAAATTATTGATTTAAAACATTTTCACGCATTAGTTAAAGAGGATCTTGGGAGAAATCATTTCTCCCTGAAATTTCTCAAATAACAATCATTTTGACTTAGTTTTTGACAAAACACAAACTTTGAGTTGCAATTTGCGAAGGCCCACTTGCACATCGACCATGTAAGTTGCCATTGCGACTCTACAGTTTTTATTTATTTATTATTATTATTATTTTTAATGAAATACAACCAACCACATGAAATAAAATCACGAATCGATTCAAATGAGGTATTGATGCCAATGTTATTCGAAATGGTATCAAATAACGGTACTGATGTAATTAGAAATCATAAGAGAAAGTTCCGAGCTTGAAGATTTGTTATGTTTTATGGTCGAGAGTACGCTTTTATGGTAAAAGCAATGAGTTGTGGACAAGCATTGAGTTGGTTGAAAGAAAAGTAGTTTGACAATTTGGTACTGGAGATGGGTGCCTTGAATGTGATGATTGTTTTAAATTATCATTCTATTTTTCTCACACTAGTAGGAACTATTTTGAAAGATTGTTTAGAATTGTTAAATTATTTTTTCGGCTGAATGCTCACTATGATACTCTAGGTTATCCAAAAAATCTATTCCAGTATCCAAATTTTTAAAATGATTCTGTAGGTATTCAAATAGAGAAATAAACATTCTAAATAAAAACCAAACATTGTTAAATTGAGAAATTAACTCCTAGATGACTATTATTTTTGTAATAAAGGGAGTATTTAGGAAAAAGAAAGCAAAATTGCCTTGAAATGTACCTAAATTATTACTTATTTATAGAATATAGGCATGCCAATATATGGTAATGAATGAGTAACAATGTCGATGCAACAACTTTATGGAAACTAGCGATTGTGGCATTGTACAAAGTCGTATTTTCTTGTAGTTGTAGAAATTAAAATTCAAACCAACTTTAGTTTATTTTTTCTTTTGAATGAAAAGACAAACTTTAGGTATCGTAATTTATAAGACAGTATCAAAATGTTTTTCAAAAAAAAAAAAAAAGACAGTATCAAAATTTAAATATGGTTAATATTTTTTTAGATAAATCCTTAAAAAGGTCAAAGTTACAATTCTGCTCATCCTTTTCGGAATTTCTTTGAAAGGTCAATAATAGTGAGTGCAAGTTGCTTACACTGTTACGATGCTGAAAGCTAACTCTGCCTCTTCTCTACCTTCCAATTCACTTCTCCTTTTTCCTTCTCTGTGTTCTCTGCTTCTTTCTTCTGACCAAATACTAAGGTGAATTTCTATTTCCTTCAAGTTTGATATATCCGTATTTGATTCATTTATCCCCTTTCTCTCTATTTTTCGTTTGAGCGTAATTTGGACTTACTTGTTAAGTTTGCTAGATGTATCATTGTTCTTACTTGTCATTCTTCTACTTGAACGTGTGTTCCAGTTTTGTTTGATTGCGCTTGTAGTATACGCTTGCAGTTAATTATTGATATTATTTTGGGTTGCAGCTTGTTTTCTGAGCAGTTTAGGTTACCGATTTTGATAATATGTGGGATGCCTTTGAATGTCCGTAAACTTGTTTGAAGATTTGCATAATATGCTTGAAGGGAGAATTCAGATCCCTTTATTGATCTATCACCACCTAGACCCTAGCTGTGTAGTTTATCTCTGAAGGTAAAAAATTATTCTCTGTTGGAAGGGAGAAGTAGACTCCAAGAGATTGTTGCATACCAGGAATAGATGCATAATATGTTTGGCGTTATCAGTGGCATTGCACAATTAAAGAAATCAATGTTAATTGCTCCAGATATCTGTTCTTATTTTTCTTTCAAATATATAGTATATACTTTCTGAATGATTCTTCCCCCTGGATTATTGAGTTGAAATCGGACCTTTATTTTTCTCAGTATTGCAGTTAGAAGCTGGAAAGGAACCCTTATTTGATTGATGCATTTTAATCTGTGGTGGATTATAATCTATTGTCTGATCTTCTATTCTCTTCAAGTTGAGTGGACTTAGAGCTAACTGATTTACGTGTTCATGAATTGTGTAGTTTTTTTTTTATAACAACTGAAATTTGAAAGCTGAAGTTGAAGCTAATAGACTAACTTGTTTGGGATTGATGTCACAACTGCTGTTCCCAAGCTGCTTTCCCTAAAAGCTCCATTTTGAAGCTTTCTCTAAAAGCAGCAAATTTAAGTTTTGGGAAAGCAGTTTTGGTAATTCTCAATTTATTAGTATAGTGAATCAAAATGCATCGTCAAAAGCTAAAATATGTTGTTAAATGAAAAGTTTGTGCGACCAACTTTTTAAGCACAACAACTCTGGCAACTATCCCAAAAAGGCCCTTCACTTAACAACATATTTTTACTCTTGACTGTACATTTTGATACTTTATATTGATAAATTGAGAACTACCAATACTACTTTCTAAAACTAAATCTGCTCCTTGTAGGGAAAACTTCAAAATGAAGCTTTAAGAGAAAGACACATGGGCCATCAAAATTTTTCGAGATAAACTCTTCTTTATTAGTATTTGATATCCCTCTCTAAATTGATTTAATTGACATAGGAGATATATCAAAAATTAAATTATAATTTGGGATCTTCAGAGATTGTATGTTTTTCTGTATACATCATAGTTGTTAATATCGTCCGATATTCGATACGATACAAAATTAGATGAAATAGATACGTATCTTAGGTAAGAATCGCACTATCGCACTATGCTATGAATCATTGGGTGTATCGCATGAATCGGTACCGAATCGGTTGAATCGGACGAGTCATACGATTCACTCAGCAAACTGGTTTTTCCTGAGATTGAACGTTTCTTTCATTCTTAAATAGGAATTAATGTATTACCAAAAAAAAGGGAATTAATGTGTTTTAACTCTGATTATGACTATTCAGAGTCCTTCCCATATCCAAAATCTCCTTAATTAGTATTATAATCTCCTTAATTAGTATTATAATACTATATTTTCTTATTAGAAATACCTGTATTGTAACTCGTAGAAGAACAGAGCAGACAATCTCGATTAACAAAATTGAAAATAGAGTGTGAGTAGTCATAAAGAAACATCGAATTCTGAGGAAGAAGAAGAGAGAATCTGCTCGACAATCAAAACTTTGCTACAAACCAGTGTTTTGCTAAGAAACTTCTACTCGCTGTTGTCTTTTGTTTTGATATGAAATTAATATGTTTTTGTAGTGTAGAGGAAGACCAGTGTTGTCAAGGCGCTATTTAGGCAAGTAGGCGCACTTTTAAAATTGGTAAACTATGCTTAGTCTAAGTGTTAAATAAATGAAAGCTAAATAAAAAGTTCATCATGTAAATAAAAAAACCATTAACCAAAAATTCATAATAATGGTTCCTAATAATGTAAATTGCTAAAACCTAAACCATCAAATGTCAAACTCATCATAAAGCTCAACATATTCCTCATCATCATTAGGACCGGCACGGAAACATACTTTCACCCTGGATCTTTTAAGGATCTACTGAAAGAAGCATTCTCATTTTGGTTGTTTGCATCAGCCATTGTTACTCACTGCAATAACTTTAGAAGTGTGAGTAGAGGAGATGTTTGAAAAAGAGGAGATGAAAAGAGAAGATAAATATGGATACCTGATTTATTGTGGAAACTGCTGATGGTAGGAGACGATGTAGAGTAGAGCTTACTGAAGCAGGTTGGCCATGTCAGTAAAATGACAGAGAGAGGAAGATAAAAGGAAGACGCAAAAGAGAAATAGAGTATTTGGATATGAATCGACACTTTGTAAATTTCAAAATTTATTTTGATTTATGATTCGTAATTCTTTATAGGAAAGAGTTGTCTATTGATGGTAAAATACTAATTAAGTAATCTGCCATTAATATTAAACGGCAACTAAATAGGGTTTTACTTATTTGAATAGAAATTAAATACTAATTAGACTATTAGACTTCTAATAGTCACCAATAACATTAATTGCAATTAAAAGTTTTAACAGCTAACCCTAATTTTTACCGACCTGCGCCTTTTGCGCCTAAGCAGCGCCTGTCGCCTATTGCCTAGATCGACTAGGCGTAGTAAAGGTGCAGGTGAGTCGCCTA
>CAOJBJ016825079.1:0-10471 GCA_948291685.1 Euphorbia celastroides | reverse complement strand
TAAATGTAAAAGTGCAAGATAGGGTTCTTACCATTATTCACTGAAGGCATTGAATTGTTGGATGATTTGTTTCGCCCGGTTGAACTCTTTGATCAAGAACGGTTCCGTTCCAAAGCACTTTTGTCACGGCTTATACCTCTGCTGCCCCTAGGTCGTCCCCTCGCCCTTTCACTTCTCTGAGGCTCCCCAACGTTAGCATATTCAGGGTGTAGCTCATCATCCAGAATGCAAGTCATGTTGTACACATAAGTCTCGTTGCGGCCTAGGACCTCTTCACTCATTTTAGTGTAGTATTGATGTGCCTCTGAGGGATGGCCTCTATAGTCAGAATTAGAAGCATGTGCCCTAGAATCTGCAAAATGTAGAGTTTTCCAGAACTGATGGATCTGATCCGCGCTTATTGCAGAGTTTGAAATCTGAGCATCCCTCAACTCACATGCGCATTGCAGACGATGTGTTGTTTGGAGAGCACATGAGCACTTGTCGTAGACCATATCTCCCCACTTAGTTGAAGTGATGTTGGATTAGCTAAGAACAATCGAGTGATAACTCTAGTTTTTAGATCCATGTCACTGAAGTATACGTAGTCGTTCTGAATTGCACGATGGTAGAACTGACCCATAACATCCCTATCCTCAAACTCCTCTTTTCTTATCTTAGCCTTCATGTTGTAGATTTGTTTGACATTGTGATGTTCATGGGGGAACTGGTCTTTAAGAGCCACCATAATGCCTTGCGGCTTTGTTTGAGCCTTGCGATGCCTGCGGACTAGCTCTGTCGATTCTTGGCTGAACTGGTTATGATGCGGATGCCCTTCTGGATACAGAACAAACTTATGGGTGTACTTCTCGTGCTCTCCTGAGCAAGTTATAACTTTCCAACCACCTTCTTTCTCCTCGCACTTCAAGGTGAATGGACAGCCACATCATTGCGTCTTTGAAGATCGCCTTCCTTCACCATTAACATCTCGATTTTTTCCTCTGTATGGTTCACCCCGATTGCATCTAAACATGTATTTCGTTGTTGATTTGCCTGAAGATATGTTGATGTAAAAGCCAATTTCTAGCGCAATCGCTCTACACCATTGGACTGCATGTTCCTTGGTGGGGAACAATTCATCTGTTTTAAACTGGTCGCTGTAATCAATGCCATTTCCGGCATCCATAGGAGTAATGTAATTATCCATAACTGGAGAGAAAAGTTTGAAAAAGATTGAGCGAAAGAGAGAGAAATGGTAGTGTGAGTTGAGTGAGAAGTGTGGACTGTCATTTAACTTTTTAGAGTGATGTGACAACACTCTGTAAAGTTTCTGATGTGTTGTTGGGAAGAGACAAAACAAATGTCTGTTTCAAAATTAATGCAACCGGTGAACAATTTAATTTTTTTAACTTTTCTGAGTGATGTGACAATACTCTATGAAGTTTTTGATGTGTTGTTGGGAAGAGACAAAACAATTTTCTGTTTTGAAATTAATGCAACGGGTGAAAAATTTAATTTTTTCACCTAACAGAATAGTTTTTTAACTTTTCAGAGTGTTGTGACAACACACTCTGTAAAGTTTCTGATGTGTTGTTGGGAAGAGACAAAACAATTGTCTGTTTTGAAATTAATGCAACGGGTGAAAAATTTAATTTTTTTCACCTCTCAGAAACGTCTTTAACTTTTCAGAGTGATGTGACAACACTTTGTAAAATTTCTGATGTGTTGTTGGGAAGAGACAAAATAATTTTCTATTTCGAAATTTAACATAAAATCCAACTAAATTTAAAAGTCATAGAAAATCCAACTAAATAAACACAAATAAAATCCAATTCAAACACAACTAAAATCCAACTAAAAAGAAAATAAAATAAACAATCACTGAGATTCTCTAAATTCTCTCATAATCTGCTCAAATCTCTTAATGATATCGGACGTCGCTTCCTGAAGACCCCATCTCTGAGATACCCTATTGAGTCTCTATTCACTGCCCCAACACGGTTCACCCACTGCAACAAAAATGCCACCGAACAATAAATAATTACGAATATACGTTAGGAAAATCAATAATTCAAAAAATTAGAGCTTACATAATCTGTATTCCCCTGTGAATGTCAAACTTCGCCTCAGACTCCAATTAGTACAAAAGGATGCGAACGATGTCCGTACCACCTCTAGTAGTCATCAGTGCATGCAACTGGATCTAATGAAACAGCTGGAAAATAATCAAGGAAAATAAAGCCACTAATAAAAAATTTCTTCCACTTACCAATCACCACCCGCGTCGAATATTGCACTTTGTACTTCTAGTGTTGGCGGCACGACACTCTTTGTCAGGTCACATAATTGGCAAGGGAATGGACTGCACACGAACTAAATGGTGCACGACTTGACTAGGCATATAGGGCTCAACGATGTCCCGGTACATAATCAAACCCTAATACTTGGTCCTCGGGACTGCTACAACAGGATCGCAATCATATGGCATCCACGAAACCTTCATCGATGAAATACGTGAAAAACAATTCAATCATTTACTAAATAATAATAAAACATAATTACGCAATGTCAAATACCTCATCAGCCGTCAAATGATCAATGCGTGCGCATATACCGTCGAGTCTCCCAGCCTTCTTCTGTTGTCGAGGAACCCACATGGCTGCTCTAGGCAGTCCATCACGTACACCCATACGGGGTCCTAGTCTAAAGCATGGAAAGTACTCAAAGATCCATGCCTGCAACAGAGTAAGACAACCAGCAACCCCAGCCGCGCTCGCTCTGCTCGCTATCTCGAGGTGCCTATACAAATACGCCAGCACCGTCGCACCCCAAGCATAGCTGGAAGCTGAATCTACATCATCCTTCACCTCTAAAACACAACAAGATTTGAGCCCATTGCTGCTCTTATCAGGAAACAAGGCAGTCTTGAACATCAACCACATCCAACCCACAAGCTTAACCTATGCGGGACGCTGCACCTGTTGGATCCGCTGCACTATAGCATCGGTAACAACTCCGCTCTGATCCCATAACGGTTGAAGACCCTCCTCACTAACACTCAGCATCTGCATCGTAACCGACCTCAAGAAGTCCGTGTCACCATCAAGGTGGACTGGAGATCCGTCCACTGGATTGCCCAAAATCAGTTGCACATCATGCAACATAATCGTCATCTCTCCGAAAGGAAGGTGGAATGTGTTCGTGTCAGGCTGCCATAGCTCAACGAACACAGAAATCATAGGCCAGTCGATGTGGTCATACATAGTGAAGGGAATGTGGCTCAACCCAATCTGATCCAGCTTATTCTTGGCCGCCACATCCATCCCATGATACCATTACCGAAGCAAACTAAAGTAACTGACTCTGTTGTGACATTTGATGATGTCACAACTCTGTCTGTTCCATATCTGGTACGTCACATGTCCCAAGAAGCTGGGAATCACGTCCGTCTCATATGGCCCACCAAGAACTGAACCAGTGACAATTCATGAGTCATCGGACTCCCTGCTCCGTCGAGTCTGGCTGCTAGATGAAGATGGTACAAACATTCCTCTTCGGCCCTTATTGACTGGTACCAAGACCTCCCGCACCTCATCCATCACGGGTGCATCTAGTAGCTCGTCTTCCATCACAACATGGCGGGTAATCATCGGAACCGGATGATTCGTCACGGTCCTTAACAGGACCACTCTAATACTGTGGATCAGCGGGCTCCTCGATCACCAAGTCCCCCCTTTATCTGCAGAGCCTCACAGACATAGACATGCCTCGCGAATCAACGTGCCTCTTCCTTGATCCCAAACCTTATGTCGCAACTCTTCCAAAGCAGGAATTTCCAGCATCATGTTTAACCTGCCATAACACAATAATATTTTCAAACTAATAACATATTTCTAGCCATAATTATATAAATGAAACTATTTAAAATAATAAATTTCAACGTATAAATGTATGTTCAGTTATAACCCTATCAATTGTTCCTCGATTTTGTTCTAAGCTAGTGATTGTTGAAATTTATCAACTAACTAAACATAATCCTACTTAAATTTAATTGAACAATTACCATAACTCTAACTTATAACTAACTAATTTATAACATTTAAATTTAAGTTTTAAAATAAAATATAATTAAAAATAATTTTTTTAAAAAAAATAAAAACGCACCAGCAGCCAGCGAGGCCGCTGGTGGAGTGGCGGGAGGCCGCTAGTGCTATGAGGCAGCGGTTAGAAAAACCGATGCCTCAATTGTACCAGCGACCATAGAAGCCACTAGTGCATTGGCGGCATCGGTTTCTCTAACCGATGCCGCCGGTGCACCAGTGGCTTTTCTGGCCAATGATGTTGTCGGCAGAAACGCTAAATTTGGCATTTATGTCGATTTTAAGGCCAAAAATCAAATTTTTTTTAGCAATTCATCTCGAGGCTTACCGTAGTTGTTTTCTACTTCTTTTTCCGGTCTATTGACTTGATTTGGGATGGATTTTGATGGAGAATGAGGAGAGAAATGGAGAGTGAATGGAGAATGGGAAGAAATATGTGTGTTAAGAGGCAAGACAAAAGTGTCAAAAGTTAGGCAGCATTTAGCAATTGAGTTTGAAGATTCACCACAAGTTTGGATCCCCATTAGACCATTTTTTCCACGAAAACACATATTGTCTTTGAAGGATCACGACAATTTATCTGCATCAAAAACTTGTTTGTGAAAAACATTTTCGAAAATTATTTTCGTCAAAAAATTAGTGTACTCATAAGTTACGCATCATGACTCCATTTTACCATGTTAGGTGCAAGTATAGGAGTCGCAACAAATGCCCGAAACTTTCTAATTATCAATTTACGCTCATTCCAAAACACAGTTTTACAAATCACAAAACACACCCATTTCTCCCTTTTCTGGCGAACCAACCTCCCACCAACCAGCCCTTCCCACCGACCAACCTCTCCGTTACCGTCTCCGCCGACAAACCTCCCGGCATCGTCTCCGCTGCCGCCAAAGCTCCTCCCCGTCGAAGCCTCCTCCGCTGACAAAGCCTCCGCTACAGAAGCTCCCTGATCGCCGCCGGAACCCAGATCTTCTCTCTTGCCGAACGTGCGCCGCCGCCATTTTCCCGAAACTGTCATCGGATCTACGCCGGATTCGGTGAAATCGGCGTCGGGAGCACGAGATCCGGCGAGAAACCCTCCCAGATCTAGTTGTTGCCGACGACAACGACCTTTCCGCCGTTTGCCCCCAGCCATATCTAACCCGATCCCATTGTCGTTTCGCACACCACCGCCGCTACAACCTTCACCATTGTCATTGATGTCAAATCTCGACATCGCCACTGTTGATGTCAGTTCTCAATGCCGCTTCAACCTCAACCACCGCCGTTGTTGTTAGATCTCAACGCCGCTACAACTTCCGTCCCCAGCCAGATTTAAGTCTGCATCATCGTCTGACACGCCGGAAACCACGAAATCGATATAATCATTTCTCGTCTAATTGGCGGGATAGTTTGTAAGTTTGTGGGCATTTTTTTAGGGAATATTAGTTGTGCTCTTGTATTTTAGGGATTCTTAGTTATTGTGATTTAATTAGTATTGTGCTTTTAGTGCTGATTATTGTGATTTGGAGAGTTGAAAAACTCTACTGCTGATTGTGTTAAATTACTTAGCTCAAGATGATGACTATAATTTCGTTTTGATTTATTGGTCTATTTAAAGAAGATAACTGATTAGCTGTGGCTTGGGAACGATCCAAAACTTCAGAAAAAAGTCGTTTTGTAATTATGAATTTAGTTTAAGAAATTATACAAATACTCATTAATTGTCGAATAATATAATTTTGTAAACTTATAATAATCTATAATATCATTTTGTAAACTTATAATGATTTATAATTTCATTTTGTAAACCTATAATGATTTATAATTTTATTTTATAAACATATAATGATCTATAATGTCATTTTGTAAACATATAATAATTTATAATGTCATTTTGTAAACCTATAATGATTTATAATGTTATTTTGTAAACCTATAATGATATATAATGAATGATCTATAATGTCAATTTGTAAAACTACAGTAATCTAATATGTTATTTTGCAAACCTATAATGATTTATAATGATCAATAATGTCAATTTGTAAACTTATAATGATCTATAATGTCATTTTGTGAACATATAACGTTCTATCCTATAATGATCTATAATGTCATTTTGTAAACTTATAATGATCTATAATGATTTATAATGTCATTTTGTCAATCTATAATGATCTATAATGTCATTTTATAAAACGATAATGATCTATAATGTCATTTTATAAAACGATAATGATCTATAATATTATTTTGTAAACCTAAAATGATCTATAATGTCGTTTTGTAAACCTATACGACATTATAGAAAAAACCTATAACATTATATATCATTATAGGACAATTCTATAACGTTATAGATCATTATAGGAAATTTCTATAACATTATAGAAAAAATCTATGACATTATAGATCATTATAGAAAAAATTTATAATTCGATTTTTTCGTTAAAAGTATGCCTGTATGGATCTTGTTTTAAAGATAAGAATGAAAAGAACAAAATATTCTAAAGAACCAAGTCCAAAAAATCAACGGTTTGAAAGAGTTGGGGATTTTAAGTTCCGAAAATCCGAATTAATTAAGAGAGAGATGACTGATAGTGACTGAGGAGGGACACGGATGGAGTATGCTAGAAAAGGACAAAAAAGTATGTAAAACTATAAATAAAAATTGAATGTGGTATAAATATAAATAAGTAGGAGTTTTATGTAAATATAATAATATTTCAAAAAAGTATGTGTATAATACAATTTCTCAATTTCTCAGATAATCTTAGCATTTCAAAATTTACATAACCCAAGAATCAAATATAACCCAATTCACAATCAATGGAAATTCTATATACAAATATGAACTCAGTGACAGATTCCAAATATGAACTCGATGACAAGAAAAAAATACACATTAACAGGTACTTTCTCTAAAATAATGCAATATAATAAAAACAAAAACACATATAATTTGATTTGTCTTCTGCTTCTATTCAACTATTTTTTTGTCATATGCAAAAAGCACATGAACTCGGTCTCAGCACAACCAATATTCAATTCGAAAGCTCCTATTATTAACTGACAAATAATTTTATTAGAAACCAATGGTTTATTGGTTCAAAATAAAGTAAGAAATATATATAAATTTCAATTTTCGGAAGGAAAACCAAGAGTTGTGTTCTCCTATTCGCAATTGAATTTTCAATGAAAAGAAAGAAGTCACCCAATCACCTTCAACTTCTCAAAAACAAGCTTCATTTTTTACTACCTCTGGCCATTGGTGATGCTGAGGAAGACGCTAATGGTTTAGTTCTTGTTTCGGGAACAATCAGGTCTCTGATTTTGATCAGAGATAGGGAAAATGTTGAACTGAAACTTTGATTGTTAATATCAAATTAATTGATCATTTAATCTAATTCCAAACAGAACTAAAATGACGTTGTTTTGGCCATTATTATTAGAAGGGCCAAAACGACGCTGTTCTTCTTGAGGATTATTTTTCTCCGCATATATGTCATTTTATTTTTCAATTCACATTCTTGCATTCATTACCCTTTCTTCAAATCAATAACATTTTGAGTCCTTTATGGTTATTAGGATCACAGAATGGGCTATCCTATATGTCTTTTTGTTTTTAATAAAACAAATTGCTATTCTCAAAACCCAATTTTAGTTAACAATCACACTGTAAAGAATTAATACCAATAAAAACAATATCACAATTTATTTGAATTGGAGATACAATCACAACCAACAAACATTGCATTTTCAATCCGACGTACAGATGCAAGTTTCTTTTATTTTCAGCGCCTTGGTGAAGACAACTGAGTCACACGATGTAAAGTAGAGCCACACAACACACTAAGGAATAATACAAACCCAAACTACTACAGGCAAATCACACACATATGTCTGACGAACTGTATAGATTTATTTAGAATCAACATTTTCTAAGAATTTAAGTCAACTCATTTTATGTGAAAGATTCGGAACTTTTCATATAAAATGAATAAAAACAAAATCTTAGAAAATAATGAGTGTAAATAGACTACATGTGTTCGACTAGAAATTGGGAACAGGAAGCAGAACTTGGGTTCGGTTGAAAATAAACAACACGATAGGGGTTCTGAGTAGAATTCGGGTTTGTCTGACTAGAATGGCGGGTTGACTTTGACTTGCACTGTTGACTTGGGATTGGAGTTCTGCACTAAATCCAGGCGTTTTACTTCCATCATTGAAGTTCATTGAATTTACTGGATCAATAGCAGCTTCATTCACGCTGGCGGAGTCTGACAAAGAAAATTCAAATATTTTGTTATTCATTATCTTGCTCAAACATCAACTCACCAAAAGATTTACCATTTCTGATGCTGATATCAACTAATTAGATCTTCAATGCGTTGTAAGGTTTTTTTTTCTTATATTTGAAAGAGTTTAGGTAAGTCTCACCTTTTCATTTTTGGTAAGAGAATAACAAAAGAAATGAAATAACAAGAAGCATGAGAAGAATACCCATTATAAAATGGAACTGAATAAAATTTTATTGCTTAGAGATTCATATAATTCTCCTAAACATGAGAGTAAAATAAATATATTTGAAGTGAATGAATTGTAATTACCTTGATATTGGCGATTGTTGTAGCGTTTGTCCATAGTTGTTTCTCCCCAATTCGTTTACTTTCTTATTTCCCATCACTTAATCGCTTTTCTCATATTTATAAGCAAATATTAAGACCAAGTCTTCGGGCCTGTTTGGGGCTGCTTTCCCAAGCCGCTTCTCCTGAAAGCTCCATTTTGATGCTTTTCCTAAAAGCAACTTATTATAGTTTGGGAAAGTTGGTTTGACAGTTCTCAACTTTTTGACATAAAGGATCAAAATGCACCATCAAACTCAAAAAAATGATGGTATAGGAAAAGTTTGTGATACCAATTTTTAGGGACAACAACTCTGACAGTAATGCCAAATAGATCCTTCATGTTCAGTGACAAAGGAAAGTGATATAAATATTTGTGAGATTAAAGAATTATACTCAGAGTATATTGTATACTCAAATGTATATCAATGATGAATTGAGAGACGAATTCTTTTGATTAGTACCGTGAATTGAGTTGACTAGAATAGTGATAGGGTGAGTTATGGATTGAAAGAGAAAGTTACTTCTTCTAGGTTTTCATATGACTCTAAGAAAGGTATTAATAAAAGATCATGTTAAATCCTACAGGCTAAAGAACTCTTAAGAGGAGAGCAAGTCTCTTAGAAGCCGAACTTCGTAACAAATCGTTCTATTCTTTGTTTACTTTTCACATATATTTTTGACAGCTTTTTGTTGGTATTTCAAGGTCATGACGATCTGTTTCAAGGTTTTGAAATCCATCTCAAAATATATTCCGCAATTTATCTTGACAATTCAAGAGGAAGTTTCACATGCTTTTTTCACCTTCCGCTCTAAAGTATTTCTATCCCATTTTTCTACTTTTACATGATATGAGTTGAATGCGTATAGTGATATAAATATCCATCAAAATTTAGTTCTTGTTTAACCGTTTGATTGAATTGGTCGATGTTGGACAAGTCTTGCGAAATGGAATGTCTGACATCATTTATTACACAACTTAAGCAACATTGCAATATTCATTAAGAATATGTATTGGCATATATTAAATGAACTGATTAAGGTCAACTAAATTAATTAAAGATTGGACATATATATACGAATTTTCATGTATAATAAGTTGCAACCATCCAAGTGGTTCAAATAATTCTTTTGTATTTAATCCAAAATTGAATTGTTCACTACATTTGATGTCATCTCTACTTTTTATAAGTTTTCAACTCCAAGATCAGGTTCAGACCAATGAATCCACTCCATTTTATGTCTGATTTGGTGTTTTAGTTCATTTGTTTTAGTAATACTCTTTTCTTTTATATTAATAACATGTTCAAGGCCGGTGGCCCTAAGCGAAATAATACATGTGGATCCTTGAAAGTAATTTATTTAATTTTAAACCAACAAAAATGAACTGCTGTGAGCGGGCGAACCTTCTCCTCTCATTCTCTCTTGGTTGTCGGCCTGCCAGCTCTTGGGATTCGCCAATTACTGGAGTGGGCGAGAGAAAGTTCGAAAAGGATTTTCTACCACGGACTTAGAGGGCGGACAGGGGTTACCTGTCATGGCACATGCTCACAACGGGAGGGAGATCTTGCGTCAAAATCGAGCCAAGGGGCCCAGATATCAAGGTATGAATATCTCATATCTCGCACCAAAAGACATTGAGGTGGCTATGATATGCCAAAACATTTGGTTTAAAAGAGATCGAAAAACCCATCGCTTAATAGCGAATCGTTTTCATAAATACAGTTTTGGAGTCGCCACCTGGTTCAGCTCACAACCAGGAAATTACAGAGAAATGGGTTC
>CAOJBJ016825012.1:0-11153 GCA_948291685.1 Euphorbia celastroides | reverse complement strand
AATCGCTGTACATTATATGTGAAATTTTTTCGTGAACTTCTGAGTGGTATGTACACAAATACATTCTGATTGGAGACTTGAAAATTTCAATTAATTTATGTTTAATTAATCATCAGAACAAATATATTCTCTCTTTTTTTTCAAAATATGGTTGAATTATTATCTAATTCAAAACCTCTCACTGACTCAAAATTTCAGCCATTTTTAGGTTCTTCCTTATATGATTAGTTCAATTTTTTATGAGAACCACCAACCAATAAATAACTGTAAATTCTACCAACTTATATAAGAATTGTTTTCATACATTGAAAGCTCAATATACATGAACATTGACTTAATTAGCATGCCATTATTGAAATATTAAATTACCGATTATGACATTGGATGGTTTTTTCAAAAAAATATTTAAATCCCATAGTGTCATCGTTTCAGGAATTTGACATAAATTCTAATAAATATATACAAGTTGAAACTGATGGTAGGTTGCCTTTTTGACAATTCATTTTAATTTAAATAATTTAATTTATTATAAACTATATATATTGCAATAAATGGTATAATTGGCCTGAATAGTTTCTGTAACGTGCCTCGGTTAGTTAGGATTCTTAGAATTTGAATTTTTATTTATTTAAAATAATTTATATATTAATTATCTCTTAGTTTGTTTAAATGACACTATATTTCCTTGTTTTTAGCTATTGAGCTTATCCCTTTACCATTAAAAAAGAGTGTTATGTAGCATATTCTCAAAATACACGTCAATTGCAGCTTCATTATTCTTCTGTTTGCATTTTCTTCTTTTGTTCATAAATTGCTAACAGTGGTATCAGAGCGCATATTAAAGATCTTGCTGGACTTGTGAAAAATGGATAACGATACACACCCTTCTTTCAATGTCGCTTCCTCAATATTCGACGGTCAAAACTATTACTTATGAGCAGCAAGAATGGAAGCTTATTTGAAGGCGAATGATCTATCGGAAACGTGGAGGAGGAATATGAAATTCCTGCATTACCTACAAATCTAACAGTTGCACAAATGAAGAGTCACAAGGAAAAAAATCAAGGAAGTCGAAGGCAAGAGCCGCCTTATTTGCTTCCGTCTCACAAGAGATTTTCACCAGAATTGTGAATCAAAAGTCGGCATTTGATGTCTGGAATTTCCTTTAAGCCGAATACGAAGGGGATGAAAAAGTCAAAGGAATGCAAGTGTTGAATTTGATTAATCAGTTCGAGATGCAGAGGACGAAGAGTTCGGAGACAATTAAGGCTTATACATATAAGCTTCTTAGCATTGCTAATAAAATTTGGTTGCTTGGTTCAGATTTTTGTGATTCTAGAATCATTCAAAAATTACTTGTAACTATTCCTGAGAGATTTGATGCTACTATATCCGCTTTGAAGAGTAGCAAGGATTTGTCGAAAATAACCTTGACAGAATTTAATAGTGCCTTGCAGGCCCAAGAGCAAAGAAGGCTCATGAGAGAAGGAACGGTGGAAGGTGCTTATCTAGCAAAGTCCATTGATGGTAACCACAAGGCTTGTCCACATTGCAAGAAGACTAACCATCCTCAACAAAAGTGTTGGTGGAGACCAGATGCCAAATGCAACCGATGCGGTGAAAAAGGTCATATAGAGAAAGTTTGCAAAGCTGCCAATGTCCGAGTTGCTATACAACAAGACGAGGAGGAGTTGTTTTAATTCCATCCAAAGTCAATGCCTATAACCTATGCCCACCATAACCGATGTCCATGACCCATATCCATAATCTATGCCCATATCTATGATTATGCCAATGTTACTCTAACTAAAAAAGGAGGAGAATGTTAACGAGCCTTAGTTAGTTAGGATTCTTAGAATTTGAATTTTTATTTATTTAGAATAATTATATAATTTAGTCTTAATTATCTATTAGTTTGTTTACATTAGACTATATTTCCTTGTTTTTACCTATTGAGCTTATCCCTTTACCATTATAAAAGGGTGTTATCATACGAATAAAATTATGTAGCATATTCTTAAAATACACGTCAATTGCAGCTCCATTATTCTTCTGTTTGCATTTTCTTCTTTTGTTCATAAATTGCTAACAGTTTCCTACCTAAAACCCATTAGTTTATGTTGATGCTTGCTTTGCCAGCTGACCTTATTCGTGCTACTTTCTACAACAAATATATTTTTTTTGTAAATAATAGTAAATAACTTATCTCATGGGTAAATTATAATTAAGATTATAGAAATTTGAAAAAGGGAAAGAAACATTTCTCTACACTGTGAAGAAGACGAACATATAAAAGAAGATGAAAAAGTAAATGTAAATTATTCTGATAAAATATATTAAAATAAAAAGACGAGAAAGTAAACTGTGAGAGTTAATTAAATTACAAAGAATGGATTGCTTTCTTTCGGCCGGAAAATTGAATGCATAGTCGATATATATAAATTAAGGGTAAATTACAAAAATATGAATTGTGCTTTGACTCCTCGCTAATAAAAAGGGATCTGTGTTATTAATTTTTTCAAAAAAGGGTCTGTGTTTTACACCATTAACAAATAAAGGATTTTCGTTTGTAAACTGTTCATTTCTGTTAATTTGTCTGAGGCATTTTTGGAAATTCCACATATTAACCTTAATATCCTATAACCCAATCTCATGCTTATAAACTAAACTCAATTTAAAGTTATTAAAACCCAGAAATACCCTTAACAAATAACTGATAATATATTGACTGAAAATCCCTTAATTGTCAATGGTGTAAAACACAAACTTTTTTTAAAAAAATAATAACACAGACTCTTTTTATTAATGAGTTAAAATACTAAGGTATATTTTTGTAAATTTCTCCATAAATTAATGTTGCCAGTGTTTAATTATTTTGTCTTCTGCAACAAATAATTTAAATTTGTGGAACTAACCTATTATTAAAAGACTAGACGTTGAATTACTTGGATGGATAAACATCAATACAGTTCAACTAACAATAATTGATAATATTCCAAATGATTAAAAAATCATTGGGCATGTTCTATTTTTCTAAAACAATCATAAATGTGTGTATAATGTGTGTGTGTATATATACACATTAGTTTCGAATTTGTAACCATGAAAAATGTCATCTATGTATACTAGAACTCGGATTTAATGGTTTGGAAATAGTTTTTTCTCATTATATAAATCAAATTTATAATAATTAGACGTAGAATGTTTAAGGTAAGGAGAGAATTTCACTTGCCGTTTCTATTTTGCTGGCAATATTTTAAGTTACTTTATGATAGAAGGAAGCAATATTATTAAAACCGGACCATGTCGAATCAGTGATATCAACTGTTCACAGTTTAACCAGTTTGACTGGTTTGACCCGATCAGTTCAACCGATTATATATCTTATAATTATGTAAAATATTCATCTATAAATTACAATTTATATGTAAATATATATTATATGAATAAAAATTTTAAAATATAATATTTTATTAATAAACCGGCTTTTTCTTTCAATCAGACCGAATTCTTGACCGGTTTCCAATCTAACCGGTTAAACCGAACGGTCCGGTCCAGTTTTAATAACCATGGAAGGAAGTACTATGTTAAATTCAGTAATGTGTCATGATGAGTTTGTACAACAATTTCGAAAAATTCATTCTATCATATGTATTATAAATTTACAAACTTCCAGATAAAAGGAAATAAATGAATTGAAATCTATCCAAATTTATATTCACTCAGAGACTTGGTTTTATGAGACATTAGGTGTAAATTAGCAATTGTCAATTTTAGTTGCTACGACTCTTCTTTAGGCTTTTATGGGGGATTTACTAACAGTCTTTTAGTTGTTCACTTAGGAGTTATTACTTTGTACTTCTAGGCCCCATCTTGCGGACTTTTATTGATTTTAATGCATTATTTACGGGTTGGTTGTTAAAAAATTACAATTCTTGTTATTTAAATTAGTCCCTAAAAACTTATGTCTCTCTAAATTTCGAAAGTGACTTTTCTGGTATCTTAACTTTAAAAAACTGCACCAGTTTACTCCTTTACGCGGTCATTTTTAAAATAAAGAAGACATAAAGATTTTTGAGACAAGTTGAAGTACTGATCAAAGCATTAGACAATAATATCCTTTATTTTAATCTTACATTTCGTATAAAAATTATTATATCAATACATCTTTTCAATTTCAAAATCTTTTACATGTTTTTTGTTCACTGTTTTTCTCCGAGAACACTGAGATCCGACCAGAATTAATTGCACACATTGTTTTGGTGTCAAGTCTCACAACTCAAACGCAAGATATTGCTTAAGCGATGTTAAACTGCTTTCAATGTCAATATACGATCATTATTCATTCAAATATACATGTTATTTCCTTTTGGTTCAATTTACTCTCCTTGGAATTTGAATATTCTTTTATAATCAAAAGGCTCTATACCTTATAGATTCTCTTATCTTATGGCATTAGATAAGCGTAATATATGGAAATTTAGGTGAGGGAGTGGGCTCAGGGGCGGACACTTTCCGAAATTTGTATAGTATTATATATTTATAATTGTTTTTTTATAAAAAAATGTATATTATTAAATTTTGGTCGGAGCAGAAATCAAGACTAGCACAGATGGTTTGTGCCTTAAATTTTGCAGGCAGGCCTAGGTTCAACTCCTTGGGAAAACATATATGAGCTTATTTTTGTAAATCCACATACCTTTTCTGTGATAACTTAAAATAATATCTATTAGTCCACTTTCTTTTCATATCATTTTTTTCTCATATCAATATCAATTAGTGTCTATCGTTATAGCTTCACTTCCATTTAGCTTTGCCATTATAATTGATATCGATTTCTCTAGCATCATTAATCAATATTCTTGTCTTAGTTATTCTTTATATTAACTTTACTTTCTTAACTTCAATGTATAAGATTGCAATACAAAATTAATCTAAATAAATAAAACGTAAATTTGTTTCATTTTAGACTTGTTATAATATGTTTCAACCATTTTCCAATAATTTGTTGTTTACGAAATTTGAGGTTTGCATTGAAATTGAGTTTGATGTTTCATTTAATAAAGTAGATATTTCTAATATGTCTGTAATTTATTTACTTAATTTTAATGTATTCATCAACTTTTGCATCAATATTTTGGATCGGTATATATATTTCTCTATCCACTTTTTCTTTTTAAAAATATTGTTTATTAATTTTTGGCCCCCTTCATTCTGCGTCCGCCCTTGAGTGGGCTGAAGGAGAACATAGACTATATTTGATTGAAAAGGACTTTGAAAATATAATTGCGGGACTAAAAAATCTAAAAATATAATTGTTTTATGGGTCAAAATAGAATGTATACTATGATTAATGGCATCTATATTGTTGATTACCACACAAGGATGTAAAATAATACTAAAAATAAGAAAATGTGCAATGAATCATGAATCGTATTTGTTCCTCTCAGTCTTGTGGATAAGAGTTGCCATTATTGAACCAAAACAAACTTAATTCTACAAGTTAATCCTCGTGATTAACATCCTCTAATTGTATATATTACTACTAAATTCTAGTTGGAGATTGTGTTAGATTCCTACCTTAATTACTTTGTGCCACCTCTACTATTAAAAAGGAAACAATGCCAAGTAATGTGATAACGTTTGGTGTATAAAAAGTATTACCTTAATGTTGTGGGCAAGATGTATTCATATTTATAATTTTGTCATTCGTGAGAGTTCATAGATATCGATATATTTAAAGATCTTGAATCCCGACGAATTACACAATTTTATATGGCTTAGTCGTGTTGTGCTTAAAAGAAATAAATGCCTAAATCGAAAATATTGTCATTAGTAAAATGTGAGAGATTTTGACAGTATGTTTGAAGTTAAATTTGAGAATTAGAGTAACATATAAGCATAGACTACAATCCTCAATTGTATGAGGCATTTTAGGGTAAAGCTCAAGAGCAAAACCATGAGGGCTTAAGCCCAAAGTGGACAATATCATACCATGTCTAGGGATTTGTGGTATCCATCGCTTCCGCTGAGCGCTGCACTTGGTATTAGAGCCAGAACCCGTACTCCGATGTCGCCATGTGGATGGATTCCCCCAGAGAGTTGAACAGTTTGATCAAGATCGGCGTACTCAACTGGTGCTCTATGTAAGGCGTGCCTCCATCGCATTAGAGATCGTGTTGACTGGGGAGGTGTGTTAAAGCGGATGTTTGATCGATCGAGGGGAGGCTCGATGAATAATTGTTCGAGGGGAGGAATGTTGGGCAAACAAATATCCCACATGGAAAGATAAGGAAAATTAGAGTAGCATATAAGCATGGACCATAATTCTCAATGGTATGAGACCTTTTGGGGTAAAGCCCAAGAGCAAAACCATGAGGGCTTAAAGCTCAAAGTGGACAATATCATATCATGTGTGACCAGCTAACTCAAAGCAAAGGAAAACCTCCATTATCATCATAGGTCAAGGATTTTTTTGGCCAACATTTGGTTTCTCACACTTCTACTGTAAATTAATTGAACAAGAGCCACCACGGCTTCCTAGTTTTACCTTTTAAAGTCATATTCTTTTTGACTTATTTCTCGTTTAGTTGAAAAGAAAAAAACATAAATTGAATATGATGTTGTTTTACTAACACTACAAATTTCACATAAAAGGCAATAATATCTTTAGAATTTAATTTTTTTTATTGAATAATATAATCTATTAAATATAACTCATACCAAGGACCCCTCCATGTATGTGTATTTTGTTACTTTCTAAAATTTGTGTTTGTACGTGTATTTTCTACATTTTTTAGAATTTAGTATCATCAATGAAGTTTCTCTCTCTTGTGAATTTGTTTGACCCTTAAACAATGTTAGAATACCACGTAAAATCATACATGCATTGTTTATTTATTAACGCTAATGTGATGAATGCCTTATTGTCGTTTGTTCTATAAAATCTAGTGTTATATGCATCCCAAGTATAACTACATATATTGATAACCAATTTTAAAATCACATATTCACAATGTTAACAAAATTGTGTAATATTTCACAAAAATAAAAAAAAATAAGGATTACATATTCAATTAATATCAATACTTTTTGTTGGATTTTAAGTTGTCGCATATCTTGCATATTAAACGACTCGGCAATATGCATGTAATTCTATAAATGAGTTTTAAATGACTACTCACGTGTCAACTATTTGTTGTCATGTATTAACTTACTTGATGAGTTTTTACAATAATGTGACAACTCTTATTGTCACAAATAACTTCATTTCTCATGGTAATCACATTTTTTGGGCACTTTACTATATTTATTAATTGTATGAATTAAACGGTATACATAACTTCATGTTTTTAAGCTTTTATAAAAAAAATTGTGGAAATCGTTGCTTAGTTATTATATTCTGAAATGCTTAGACAATGGTAGTTATAGTCTTGACATCAACATTTTATACAAACTTTATATAAGAAAACCCAATTTTTATTTATCAATTATATCATAATATGAAATAAGTAGGAAAATTTGGGGTCCCAAAATTTTTCATATAGTAAGCATTGATTTTGTTGTCTCGTAAATCTTTGAGTCATTATTCCAGCAAGTGATGCTACTTTCAAATACGTCAAACTTAAGAAAATAACAAGGCTTTTCTGTTGTCATCATAATCCTTTGTAACACGATTACTGATTTTTTTTATAAATTACAGATTTTCTGATAAATTATATTGTGAGTTCAATAACACTAAAGCATTTTTTGTTTCTGTTGATAATTAAAATTATAAATTCAAACATAAGTATTTTAGTTTATCCCATACTTAATATGTGTTGTAAATAAATTAGACCTTATCATGTCATTCTTTTTACGTTGTTTTCACAATTTAATATGTGGTTCATTAGTCGACTAAATAGTAAATATACATTGTGTATTATAACAGTTAAATTAAACGATGAAATAAGTTATCAATTCAATTTACTTAATTTCAGTCTTCAAAAGCCAAACCAAACTTATAACCAAAATGCATTTGAAAGCCGTAACACTTCATCCCCTTATTGTAACGAGCGGTCTTGAGATTTAAATCGTGTTTCACAGGATTTTATACAGAGAATTGGGCTTTTAGTTCCGTGTTCCCACCCTACGGCTTATTATTTATGAAATAAATATTCAATTAAATATTTACTTATTATTAAACGTACGATGAGAAGACGGAACAAAAAACTCGACTCACCGTATAATTTCCTATGTTTAACACTATCAACGAAAAAGATGAAAGGGACGCGTGGTTTGAAAAATGGCCAAAAGATGTGTACACACAGTATACAGCCGAGCATGGTGTCATCACCCAGTGAGCAGTGTGATTTAAATAGGATTGATTACTTGCGTGGGAAGTAATCCGTCATTAGTAAGAAACTAAAAGTTAAATTGGTTTAGGAAATATGAACTTTAAATAGGTGAGGCATAAGCTTGCAAGTAAAGTAATTATGGAAATGATTTGTAAAGTTGCAATTGCATGTAAATATGATCATACTGGTTGATTTATAATAGTAAAATATTTACCAAATTTCAACGAATGGAAAAATGTGCAATACTAGTATGTGAGTCATAATGAATAGCACTGGTTAATAAAGGGAGTAAAGAAATTTTTTTAAATAATATTACTTGCAAGTTAGTGGTCTTTTCAGAACGAATAACATTTTTTTGGAAATTCAATTTATTTTTCGTTTAATTCAACATTTTTTCCATATGGTTGATCAGCGTTTTTATCCAAAATTTCACACATTTTATTTAAGCAAATATTAAACTGCTTGCATTGTCAATATATGATCATTATAATTTATAATAAGAATAATGCATAAAAATCATCTTAACTTGATCTGAGTTGTCATTTGTCACCCTGAACTTTCAGACGTTTCACTTTGCTCTCTGAACTTGGCAAAACGTTTCACTTTGCCCCCTTAATTTGGCAAAACCGTTTCACTTTGCCCCCTCACTGCCACGTGTCAACTTCTGGTTGATTTGACTTTTTAAAGACTTTATTTTTCTTAACCAACCAAAAGTTGACACGTGGCATTGAGGGGGCAAAGTGAAACGTTTGAAAGTTCGGGATGACAAATGATAACTTAGACCAAGTTAAGAATGATTTTTATGCGTTTTTCTTTTATAATATACATGATATCTTTTCTCTTACCTTTTTCCTTCTGTTTCCATTTATTGTTCTTAAAAGAGTCATTATTATCGCTGCTAAGTCGTTCTTACAAATGTACTCAATCGGCAACCTGGGTTAGGTTCGTGCTGTGTCACAAAAGACCGGCATAAAAAAGCTTTATCTAAATCCAGCCCGACCATAGTATATTCGAGTCGAGACGTGTTGAGTGGAAATGAAAAACTCCATTCCAAGTCCAACTAACCCATCCATCAATATATATATACACGGCCCGCGAGGCCCGTCCGAACTAGAAGTTATTTGGACGGGCTTGGACAAGGAATTTGAAATTAAAGCTCGGCCCGGTCCGAGCCCGCTTAGACCTGAATAATGCATGGATTGGACTTGATTTTTATATTAAAACCTAAGTTCGGCCCGCCCGGCCTGATATGGTGTAAAAATATGTTAAATCAATAATATTTTTAATATACTTCTCACAAATAATTTTAATGCAGTCATCAAATTTAACTATACTTAAACTTTTTCACATAATTTAGATGCTAAATGAAATTTAGTTCTAAATATTTTAATTTGGTTTGATTTTTTAAAAAAATTATATGTTTAATAAATTTTAAAATATAAAATATTTTTATTAAAATTATTTTTTAGGCTCGTGGACCGGGCTTGGATTTTCATTTTTCATTAAGATCCCAACACGGTCTGAACCCGAATTTTATTTTATATACAATGGACCGGGTTTGAGTTATGTATTTTTTAGGGTAAGTTACATGGCCTAACCAAAATATAACATGTATTTCAGCAAAACACATAGCTTAGCAAAACTATCTCATCCACTACCTAAACAGCTAAAATAAGTACACCCAGCACATCTATATATATATATATATATATATATATATTTGGATAAATCTGACGACATTGCCGTCCGTCGTCGCCGTCGCCCCACCGACCTTCAGGATATAACATGATATATCATGGATATAACACGATATATTAAGGATATATCATGTTATATCCATGATATAACACAAATCGATAGAAAAAATGCAAAAAATAAAACATGAATAGAACGTGGCGAGCTTCGGCGGATCAAATCAACCTGAAATTAAGACCGAATCTCACTGGAAAAAGATGAAAAGATGAAGAAGAAGAAGAGGAGGAGTGAATCTCACTGGAAAAAACGAAAAAGAAGAAGAAAAAGAAGAAGAGGATATGGTTAGAACGTTCGGAATCTTACCGGAAAAAAGAGTCGAAGTTGAAGAACGACCGATTGAAACTGAAATTAAGACCGAAATCTCGTCGGGATAGAGAAAGAAAATAACAAGAAGAAGAAGAGGCGGTGGAATAAGGTCGAAATTTCGTCGGGAAACAGAAGGGAAGAGAAGGAATGGTTGAATGGAGGAGGAGAAAGTCACAGAGATGAAGAACGATAGCTTAGAGGAGAAGAAAGTGTTGAGTGAAATATGAAACTTGAAATGGATAAACTCTGATATTAATTAACTAAGATGCCAAAAGTGTAATTATTTTCAATATAGTGATATCTCATTTAATTTTTCCTAATTTTTTAATAAAACCTTACTAGATCCGATCCGTATATATACTTGCGGTGACTTTGAAATTTGGGTAGTGTGGAAAAGGAAATGAAGTCTCATTTTCATTGAAGTGCGGGACTAAAAGAATCTAAAAATAGAATTCTTTTTTTTATGGGTCAAAATAGAATTATAGTTTAATTTCAAAAAGTATACCTATTTCTAATAGGGAATTAGGTGTTTCTAACATTAATACTATGATTAATGGCATCTCTATTATTGATTACCACACAAGAGTATCAAATAATATTTAATATAAGAAAATGTGCAATGAATTATGAATCGTAATTGTTGAGCTAAGTTTCGATAATTACAATTAAAGGCGACGACAAAGCACTGTTATAATATTTTGATAAATTAATACAAAGTTAAAAAGTATTAATTACATCAAAATATATTTAAAGAAG
>CAOJBJ016814107.1:0-19089 GCA_948291685.1 Euphorbia celastroides | reverse complement strand
CACCTAGATAAAATCTTTTTTTTCGGGTGACCCAACCCGATATGAAGTTTTCTTCTAACAACTCTATTATGCTCCACTAGTTTCGTTAAACCGAGTCCACCTTGCTTTCTTCTTCGTCAGTCAATGTAGATCTTCACTTTCCACCACCAAGTAGATCTTGAAATCCTAGTGGTGGCAGTTAGATTTTTTCTTTTGGACTGAAATTAGATTTCAAACACAAAAGATCCATCTTTTTTCCTCATTTTCTTGGATTTCCCTTTATTGGGTAATTTTTCAATTGTGTATATTTCTACTTCTATTTTCTAACTAACACACGACTACACTAGTACATGTGTGAGTTTTAAGGCTTGGATAACCATAACTACTTTTCAACTTATTTTTCATTCAGTTCAGTTTGGACTCATTAAGTTTCCACTAAATTTTAAATAACTTGCATTCAATTCATTCAATTTCAATAAGTTTTTTATAAGAATAAAACTTATTAAATTTCAATATCATTAAGTTGCAATAAATTTCATTAAGTTTACATTAAGTATTGAGTCAATAAGTTTCTTTCTGCCACCATTACGTTTCAGTTCAATGCATTCAGTCCAAAAGAACAGGACCTATCCAATTACATTATAATCTCCCTTTTCTGTGACAAATTAAATTTATCTCCTTGTATTTTTCTGTCACGTCAATTTTTGTTGAACTATTACATGTAATTGTATAAATAATTATAATTTAACACTTATTATCGTTTGATGGCTTTAAAAAAATAGCATTAACGAAAGTTACGAATCAACAGATTCATCTAACTAATATCTCCATAAGTTTTAATAATTTTCCATTTTCACATATATTAGTTGTGCTTTTATTTGGTATTGCTCGTAAGAAAAATCTGAAAAATAATTTATGAAAAGTCATGGGTTGAAATCAATTAAGAGATGAATCGAAAATCTTTTATATTAAACACAAGCATGATTGCGCGAGATTTGTAAAAAAAAAAAAAAAAACTGGAAAAAAACTCGATAACTTTTTCTCCAAATAGATAAACAATGTGCATTTTTCGGTTTTCATTTTTCGTAAAAAATAACCATTTTAAACCCAACATATATGACGTCATTACAACACCACCCAATCATGGACCACCACGTGGTCAACAAAGCCCACAGATAAGGACCCCAATGTCAAACTATGGCCACGTTCGTAGCCGATTTCCATGACTTCACATCCAAAGACCAAACCACCACAGAGACGCAACAGTTGACTTTTACTCTCTGTTAGCAAGCAGCTCAAATGCAGATTTTTTTATAGCCAATATTGATCACAGGATTCAAACTTTGAATGCAATTAACACCACAAATCAATCAAACCCAATTCATAAGTTCCATGAAATGATTCTGTTATGCAGTTGCAAGTACCAAATGCATCATTAGAATTTGACTTAAATGCATCAACAACTATCCAAACTTGTTCTAAAACACTCATTGCCCCCAAATTTTTGAAGTGGCCTCATAGCTCCATACACTTTAAAAAAGTGCATTAATTTGCTCCCTGAATAATAACGTGTTAGCTTCTTGTCATTGAGAAAACTATACAATTGACATCTTTGAAAAGTCGGACCAGACATAAATTAACATTTGAAATTCAAGGAGCAACTAGTGCAACTTTTGAAAGGTTAAGTAGCTAAGGAGTCACTTCAAAGTCTAGGAGACATTATGTTTTCTAGAACAAGTTCGAGTAGCTACTAATGCATTAAGCCTTGAAGTTGTAATATATGAGGTATCTTTGCACGGGAAAAATAAAGAACTACAAGCAATTAAATCACAAAAACTAGGGCTTCAATCACAAGTATTTACGTTAGTTTACGAGTGATCAGGAGTAAAATTCAAATCCAATGTGAGGACATATATAAAAAGCAATTGCATATAGTACAACAATCTAGTTGCTTACTGAAATGAGTTAGTCAATGACAGAAATGGCAAATGATGCAAGCAATGAATAAAGCATAAAACACCTTGGACTATCCCAGTATGCCGGTTGCTTGCACGATTTCCACCCATTTATGAACTGCTCTCAGACAATTTTTGTGTAACTGTGGGAAACAAAAAAAAAAGACGCGATTAGAGAAGAGCAAGGGAAGCCCATACAGCAGTTAATTTTCTGTATAATTGTGTAAACCTACCAAGAGTTACTAGGTAGCAATCAATACATTATCCACGAGATAATGTTATTCCACGGTGGTAAAGAGAAGAACATGGCATAGGCATACAAATACTTTTTGCAAGTTGCAATACACAAGAATATATTGTAATTGTAATAAAGCTCAAAAATATAAATACATGCACTAGAATTTCACGAAATTGCAACACAAAAGATACACAATTCCGAAGTATTTGATTATAAAATTAGCACTAAACATGAAACGACCCACATTAATAAAAGATCAGGTCGTTTGAACAATAGTATAAGGCATCATCTCTAATCAATAGCCTAAGAAACTATAAGCCCTGCAGAGTGATAGAATATGCTGCTTCAAATGACATTTTGGGCCAAATCGTTTAGTAATATTCACAGTTTTGTAGTTTATTTATGTCATTGCATGCAACAGTTGGAACTCTAAACCAACTTTGGTACAGAATGATACAGCAGAAAAACAAATAGTACAAGATATAAAACGAAATTGGCCAATCGCTTCTTAAGCAATTCGGCCACTGGTTTTTTCTGATAAAAATTTTGGGATGAAAAACTGAAGGTCTTGAGAACTGAGTACAACCTGATATGAATTAGCCATGGGCTTCAGAAAACATTTTAACTGAAGTTTTCTAAACAAAATGGAGGGCACTTGCTGAGTTATTAGGTTCATGGATTAAAATTCCTACTTGGTTCAAATGTGAATCTCTTTCTGGGGGGACAAAAAGTTTTCATTCGTTAACTTATATTGACTCATTAGTATAAGATAAAGTCAATAATATAATACTTCCTCATAATATTTAAATTTTAAGTCAAGATTTTCATTTTTGCATAACATCATGGTACAACTGCAAAATTCCTATAGGCTATGGATAAGTTATGAATATTCAATACTTAATTAGTATGAATAATGACCACAATGGTGTGTTTGAGATAGAGGGTCCAGAGCAAAAAGGATTAAAAACTCGATTTTCAATGCATTTATCTAAGCATGATTATTACAAGTATATGCAATGAACTCCATCTCTCCTATCTTTCTCCTTATCAAGCATACCCTAAAAAGATGAAAAAAAAGGACAGCAGAAAGCAGAAGAAAAACGAACAACCAAATCCAAATCCCTAAGTGTAAATTACTACACCCAAAGCACAGATTATAAATCAAATATTCAAATTCAGGATAATTAGCTTACCAGCACAAGTTGAAAAGCTCTTCTGTGATGCGTGTTTCAGGTCATCGCTTGTAAAGGCCAAGTAAAGATTTTTCCCTCTCTTCGACTCTTTTCTTAGCAGCCTCCCTTGCTTTAAGAGCAGCTTTTTCTTCTGCTGATATAACCTTTGGCTTCTCATCCTGCCTCTTTCTCTTATTATCAACAGCAATTGCTGAAGTCTTACCTTTAACGGATCTCATGGGATTTAAAGGAGCTGAGACAACTGGACCAAGTGGGGGCCCAGTTTGGGTCGCTATTTTGGTTTCCTTCTTCAACTCAGCCTTCAAACTGGATCCTTGGTACTTGGAATCCGATGAAACCTTAATTGATGCATATGCCTCTCCCTGTGTCACCCATTTTCCTGTTGCATAACTTCTATGTCGTCATAACATAAGCAACATACAATAGATGTCTCAGAAGTAAGAAAGAAAAGAGAATTATTTAATAAAATAACGGCGTAACTTTTTACCTATACTATCAGAATAATAAAAGCCTGATTTTGGATCGTAGTGTAAACCATTGCTTTGATTGTAGTAATAGCCGGAAGCATCATTCTATTCCCACTCTGTAATCATATAGAGCTGTATCAGTTTGAACAGCAAATCAATCAAAACAAGGAGGATTTGACAGTATATTGACTAGGAGAAATATTAGGGTAGAGTACCCAACAGTATATATGCACATATACAGTTTTCAGAAGAATTAGCCAAAGGATCAGAATTAACAGGAAAACAGCTACAGATCATACGCGTATCGAGTGTACAATATATGAAACAAATAGCAGGTATGTTTATGCAGTCATTTAAGTCTAGAGGTCAAGTGGTCAACACAGACCAAAGACGATAAATATGTAGATGTAAACAAAAAACGGGGTTATCCAGTTAAAGCACAAGCTTAGCCATAGAGATAGGTCAAAAAACAAAGCTGCAAATAGTCCTCTCCCCCAAATGCAGACAGCTTGAACGATTGAACCAATGCTCCACTACAATTTCTTTCATAAAATAGAAACACTTATGATCCTAAATCTAATATTAAAAAGGAAAATCAGACTGCCAAAATGTGTTGCGCGGGAATGGCAGATCCAATGTGCATTTTCGAACAGGAATCAATACGATATCATTAGCTTCTCAAAAACAGAAGGCTTTGAGACATACCGCCTTCAATATTAATAGCATGCGCATTACTTGACTCCTGAAGTTTTGCTACATCCTTTTGATAGCTTCGGTTCGCTTTCTGCAAAAAGATTATAATAAGAAGCATATCCAGACGAGAAACCCTTTGAAACTTCCAACACCCTATCTATCCAAAATTAACATCAAGTTACAAAATAAATAGAATTATTTACTCTCAGGAAGAAAGGTTTATAGTGATAAATATGGCAATTACAGATAACAGGTGTGACAAAAAACATTAAACCTTCATACTGGAAATTCCTATTTTATATCTTGCACTATTCAGTGTAACTACTCTTCTAACGTCAACTGCAAACATTGAGAATCATTCTGAATTGTATTTCTAGTCTGGCTTTCCTGACTTTTATCAATTAAATTATAGCAGTCAAACAATAATAATCCATGAAAACTTGAATTCTTAACTCTGCGTTATGCAATTAAGCTTTTCAGGTTAAAAATATTACGCTTAGTCAAACAAATATAGCAGTCGATATTTTAAAAACTCACAGCTTCGATTTGCTCGAGGGCACGAACTGCTTCCTTTTGCTGCTTCTCCTTAGCTGCATTCTCCTTTCGCATAGAAGCGAGCCGCTTGGTAACATTTTCCTTATGCCGTTGTCCCAATTCATGGTTCCTGATGCTCGAAGGGTTATTTGATATGAAGATTTTGCAGAAGTCGCACCATTTGTTACCTTGACTAACCCAGTACTTCAACAAGAGGAAGAAGAAGAAGAGTCAATAGATTAGCCGCAAATTAAGTTGAAATCCACTAGCGCTACATAATTGAAGATCGACGATTTCAAACTGAAAGGAGAAAGGGTTTGATTAGCATAAATAAACCTCAGTCATGTCTAAAGATTCAGCGAGTTGACAAAGATCGAATTGATTGAATCGAGAGAAGCTTTGCACAAACTGGGAATTTGATGATCAGAAAAAGAAACCCTAAATCTGTGGCAACGCCCTCCCCCTTCCAATTCAAAGTCAGACTCCTTTTTGGCCCCCAAAGAAAGAGCAGAGTTCCAATATATTGCCTGCCTATATAACATTGGAAATATTATTCGGCGATCACAAAAATGAAATAATAAATTTTTTTTTAGGATAAACTTCAAAAACATACATTTGATTTCACATTTTTAAAAAAACATTCATTTGATTTCACATTTTTAAAAAAACATTCTCGAGGCTTATTTTTTTTCAAAAACATGCCGTGGTTTTAGAACTTTGAAAAACATGTTTATCAAAATTTTGGAACCACATTTGAAAGAGTAATCTTCTCCATTTTGAAGTGAAATTTTACTGATTTCTTTACAAAAATAAAATACACATTAATGATAAATTAAATTTTTTTTGAAAAGTTTTGGTATTTATTTTAATTATAGTTGGATCCTAAATAAAAAAAATTATAATAAAATGAAACAATTTTGAAAATTACTCAAATTTTGATTCATAAATAATATAGCTAGAATATATGAATGTTAAATTTATTAAAATAATTTATGTAACATAACCGAATCTACAATTTATCAAAAACATACCTTGTGATTAACCCTTTTTGCAAAATTATGAAACCACAAGACATGTTTTTGTAAAAACAAAAAACCTCAAAGATGTATTTACAAAAGTGTGAAACCTCAGGGTACGTTTTTTAAGTTTACTCTTTGTTTTTACTAGTATCTATCAAAAATGAAAAAAATTAGTAAATTTAAAACAATAAAATAAAATGGGTTTAGTATTATTTTGTTTAAAAAAAATCTGTATTTTCAGAAAGTTAATAAATAAAAATTTTAGTGTAATTTTGTATTTTCGAGGAAAAAGTAAAATGAGTGGTTATTTAGTTACTACAAACACAAATATCTAACTCTACCATAACAAGAAAATATGTGGACAAATTTTTTTTAGTAATAATGAGACATTTTGTTTAAATTATTGATTGTAGAACTTGAACCCGTAATTCTACATTTATTGGATTTTTTAACAAAGTGATGGCCACTAGACTAAGTCTAGTAGTTGTAGACAAATGTTTAACAAAAGGTGTTGATGTATTCTAAGAGTTTGTTTGAGAGGAGAAATCTCATCGGAAAGGAAAGGATGGGAACCGTTTTTAGCTGTCTGGGAGGAGGTGTTGATGGAATCTGAAAATAAATGGACGTAAAATGGTTACCCTAGGATCCCCTTGTTTCCATTAAATTGGATCCGCCTAAAATGGCCGGAAATGGACGGAAAGCTTGCTTACTTACCTTTTTATCCTTATTTTCAGGATGTTTTAATTAATAAAATATTTTATCAAGGTTATTTAAATACTTTTTGTATAATTTTTTTTATGAACCTATCCTTTCTTCCCAAATACAATATTTTTCATTCGTTTATGATTTTATCACATTCTATCCTTTCCTTTCTTTTCGTTTCCTTTATTCTTTATCATCACTTTGCTACCAAATAAAGCCTAAGACGTAATTGTGATTGAATCTTAGCTAATGATTAAAATGAAATTTGTAAATCTAAAAGTTTTAAATTCGAATTATATTTGAGTGCATTGGTAAATTTTTTAATTTAATTTAAATCTATACGAAAAAAGTTTAAAAAAAAAACTTAAAAATCATTTACCGTATTTCAAAAGCGAAGAGTTGATTTTGTTATGAACTAGTGCTAAGAAATGCAAGAGAAAACTTAATTTGCGCTTAAGGCAGATAAATTGATGTCGCACCGTTCAATAATTTAATTGGAGGCTCTTTCCATTCAGAAAGCTTATTGTGGCTAAAAGTACCATAAGTAGTTATTGAAATGGAAATCTCAATTCTTTTTATGACCATTTGGTACAGTTGTTGTTTAACTACTAACTGAGTGGAGCTTTGGGTTGTTCCAGTTCTACTCATCTAATTTCTTATCGAGTTCGATCTCATTTCGAGCTTCAAAATTTGTTAACAAACTGTTCGTTTATATATTCATTTGATCATCAGCTATTAACGAATAGTTCATATATTTGTTTAAGAACATGTTAATTTATTTTATTCATAAATAACTTCACTGATTTATTCACTAACAAAAATTAATTATTCACTAACAAAAATTAATAACATAATTTCATATAAATTGAGTGTAATTTAGTAACTTTCAATAAACTTCAAAGTTTGTTTAAATGAGCCGCTTATAATTTTAATTTAATAATAGATATAACATGTTTAATATGCTATTAAGATTTCATATTTAACAAGTCAAGATTATTATCAAGTTAGTTTAGGAACTTTTATTAATTTACTTCACAAGTTTTTATCGATCTTTATAAACTTGCTCACGAACTTCCAAGTGAGCTTGTTCAGGAGCTTTCGAGTAGAGCTTTAACTTATTTATGTTTATATTTATTTATGAATCGAGCTTATATTCTATTTCAACAATGATGAAGTTAGATAAACTTATTCTTTGCTTTGGTTGCTTTTCTTTTGATGTAACATGAGGGCAGAAAAGTTCTGTTAATTTTCAACTTCTCAAGTGGCAAACTTCTTAGCCGTTAGGTCGTGAAAAGCTACAAATTAAAGCTTTTCAATCTGTTGTGGTTGAGGCACATATCTGCAGCAAATTATTATACGAAAAATTTAACCGAACACTATCAAAATAGCAAATGGATCCAAATCTGCTATCTGATGTGGTTATGGGTGTTAACAAACATTCTCTTAATATAGTAACAATGAGGATCTTTGTTTTTTTCTCCATTATTGTCTTAGATTGTAAATGTTTAATTGTGTTGTTTAGATGGAAATAATGCATGCTTAGGATGTCATCTTGATTTTTAGAACGTTAGAAGCAGCACCCTGAAGTTGGCAAAAATATTAATTTCAGCCCTCTCAATGTCACGTGTCACATTATGATTGGTTTGACTTTTCAAAAAAATTAAAGTTTTAACTTTTGTCTTTCCAATTGAATTGTGACACATGGCATTGAGGGAGCTGAAATTAGCATCTTTGTCAACTTCAAAGGGTTAAAACTAACTTTCAAATATCAGAGATACTATTTTTAATATTTACAAACATTTTTACTGAGATACATGATTTCTCATTCATTTTAATAAATATATTTAGTAGGATTCAAATCTTATTCTTCCCTAAATTCTCTGTCTGAACCGCTAACCGAGCTATACCTTATGGCGCTCTTTAGAATGGATATGGAATTTCTAATATAAGCGAAAGTAAACTTTTGTACGACAAGTATAGTGCTTTTAGGGACTACTACTAGTAGTAGCCCAAAGACAAGTATGTAAAGAATCTCTTGCCAAGATTCTAAAACATGAAAGTGAAGTGAAGGTGCAAATTACAGTCGGCAAACACTTTCGTCACTACCATTATTCGATCCATTTCCGTCGGCGTTTTCCCGGCGATTTGAGCTGTCGAAAGCGAAGACCTCCACCGAGGATTCAGACTTCTTCAACCTTCAGCTAATGCCTCGCTTCCTCTACTATCTCTCCTTCCTTTAAAGATCCGTTCTTCATCTGCCCTAATCCCCAAATTCTCCACTCTGCAAAACCCTAAAACCCCAATCAAATTCAACCAAAATCCATGGACGAATCCTTCCTGTTGATGCTCTCAAATCTCCTCCATCTCCACAATTCACTCGATCCCTCAAATTCCCTCCTCTCCTCTCCCTCTTCTTCCTCAATTTCCTCCCCTTCCCTCTCCTCCCCCTCGCCGTCGTCTCTCCTCACCTCCTCCTCCGCCGCCCCTCTCCTCTTCTTCACCCTCGCCTCCCTTCTCTCCTTCCTCGTCTCCTCCAAATCCCGCCGCCAAAATCCCGGCAACCCCTCCGATCTGCACCCCTCCGACAACTCCGCCTCCCAGGACACCGCCGCCTACTCCGTCGCCGCCTTCCGCGCCCTATCCACCGAGCACATCTGGTCCCTCGAAGCCCCCCTCCGCGACGCCCAATGGCGCTCCCTGTACGGTCTCTCCTACCCGGTTTTCACCACCGTCGTTGAGAAGCTCAAGCCGCATATCGCCGCCTCCAATCTCTCCCTGCCGTCCGATTATGCGGTGGCTATGGTGCTCTCTCGGCTCGCCCATGGATACTCTGCGAAAACAATTGCCTCTCGGTACTCTCTCGAGCCTTACTTGGTTTCGAAAATCACTAACATGGTAACTCGTTTGTTGGCTACTAAGCTTTATCCTGAGTTCATTAAGATTCCAATTAGTAGGCGTAGATTGGTAGAAACTACACAAGCTTTTGAAGAGATTACTTCTCTGCCCAACATTTGTGGGGCTATTGATGGGAGTCCAATTAGGGTTCATAAACTGCCTAGTGACCAAACTGGAGTAGATTTGTACAAATGCAAATACGGCTATCCCTCAGTTTTATTGCAAGTAGTGGCTGATCACAATAAGGTCTTTTGGGATGTGTGTGTTAAGGCACCCGGTAGCACCGATGATGCCACCCATTTTAGAGAGAGCTTGCTATACAATAGGCTCGTTTCGGCTGATGTTGTGTGGGAGAAAGTGGTCAATGTTAGGGGCCATCATGTGAGGCCATACATAGTAGGAGATTGGTGTTACCCTTTAATGTCTTTCTTGATGACACCATTTTCCCCAAATGGGACGGGTAGTCCAGCTCAGAATTTGTTTGATGGGATGTTGATGAAGGGGCGGTCAGTTGTAGTGGAGGCGATCGGGTTGTTGAAGGGGAGGTGGAGGATTTTGCAGGACTTGAATGTGGGGCTTAGCCATGTCCCACAGACAATTGTTGCGTGCTGTGTGTTGCATAATTTGTGCCAGGTGGCGAGGGAGCCTGAACCCGAGATATGGAAGGAACCCGATGAGAGCGGGCGACCAGCTATGATGCTTGAGAGTGAGAAGTCGTTTCATTATTTTGGGGATAGCATGAGGCTTGCTTTAGCTGAGGATTTGCACCAAAGGCTTTCATCAAGATAGATGCAGGTTTTTCCTCAGTTTATCTAGCATTGTTTTCTGTGTAGGGGTAAAATTGATAGCTCTATTCTCATGTTGTAGATGATTTGTCGGTTTCTTACTGTGTTTTTTGTTTCCTTAGTGTGATAGTTCATGCGTTGTCAAGGGTCTATATTTGATGAGTAGCTAACTTGAAATGTAATATCTAATCAGATAGTGTCCTGAATGAAGGTTGGTTATTGGATTGTGACCGGTACCAGATATTTCGTGAAGTAGGTGAATCAATGCAATTTGTCATATCTGTTTTGTTATAGAAATTTTGAGCTGTTGGTTTACTTCTAAGTTCAAATTCACACAGTACACCAATCTCTAGAGCACAGAAAACATTTTCTTTTTCCTCTTTATGAGAAGTTTAGTGCAGTAATCCTTGTATGATTGCTACCCAACAGATGTTTCAATGTTGGTTTTGATAATGGTAACTCTTGTTTTGCATGTATTGCTGCTTCGAAGTCAAGTTTGTGGCGATAACTGTACTCTCGAGTTTCAGCCATATCTATTGATTTGGAATAATATGGTATTTTCGAACAAAAATGAGTCTGTTGTGGCCCTGTATATCTTGCCATTGTCAATTGAGGCCGTTTCTAACTTAAATCTGTTTCCGAGACTTGGAATGTTTCCAACCCTGGAATCAGCCATTGACAGCGATTTCACTGAACATGAATTGGCATAGTTCTTCTGGCTCTTATTAACTGATGAATGTATTCATCTTGTACCCAATTCGAGGATATTGTAGCTTGAAAAGTACTATCCTCCAAATGTGCTACCTCTGGACAAGGGTGCAGCTATGCAGAATTTGTATGACAAACATCAACCGAGTCAACAAAATGCCATGAACTTACGGCTTGCCTGTATGGAAATCTTTGTAGTATGCGTTACATAAATCTGACTGCTTTTGCACAAGTAGAAGCAGCTATGGTCTAATGCTATCGTTTCTCAATTATTGCTTCATCATATTAGCCAAATAAAAAGTTGCTCTGTTTTAGTTCATAATGTGATAGTTTTGCATAGAACATAAAACAAACTAGCATATTGAGGATCTACTGCAACTTCAAAAGACAGAAAACAAGCGATAAGATTGTACTTCATTTAATCCAAGAGCCAGGGAATTTTGACTCATTCCTCACTCAACACAGAAGGAACTACTTGAGAGATATCAATAAGCACTAAACGGGATGAACTTTATTTCATAAACCTTTCACAAGTACTGCCCCAATCAGTTTATTTGCTAAAAAAATAACAAATCTCAACTTTTACAAAATAACGAATTTTGCTGGAGCTACTGCATATTGTAGGATACCTATGTGGTCTCTAAAGGTAACCTTCACTTAAGCACGCCTTTAATCCACATCAAGATGGCCCCTTCTCAATTAGGCTTCATGCTAACTGGGACGATTTTCGTTGTCTTGTCCCTGTCATAACAACCTGTTACATTGAGCAGCAATTTTCATAAGTACATCCTCGAAGCTTCAATATCCGGGGAGATATAACTGCCAAAGAGGTATCCGCTTCGATAATTTTCCAAGAAAAACAGTATAAGCTATAAAAGCATACCAGTCAGAAACTCACCATCTTTGAATCACAATAAGATATGGGATGAGCTCCAATCTTGAAGAAGCAACAGCAACAAAACACGGAAAACGTGTAATTGAAGCCATTAACAAGAGATGGAACAATTAATAACCAAAAGATAGATTATCCTCTATTATTTGCAGAACTCCCGCTCGGAATTACACCATCCCTAGCCATTTCACTAAGCACGCTAAGAACAACATCCATGTTCCCTTCTCTGTGATTTATCTCCACAAGAACTTTCGAAAACTCAGCATCACTAATCTTGCAGCTTCTTAGTACATTCTCTATTACCTCATTTAACTCCTCATTCATCCCTGCAGTAAAAAGCGCCTTTACCAAAGCAATCACAGTCAAATTATGAGGAACAAAACCACACCTAACCATTTCCTTGTACAATCCGAACGCCTTTCTAACATTTCCCCCTCTACAATGACCATGTATAATGACATTGTACACATCTTCATTTGGATTATGGTTTTTCCTAATCACCGTCTCGAAAACCCTATCTGCTTCATCCATTAGCCCTTGCATGCAAAAACCTTTCAAAAGAGCTAAAACACCCTTGAACTCGATGTTGTGGGTGTTCACGATTAGAGTACTGTAAGTTATATCAGAGGGGATCGATTCTTCGTAGAACAACTTAAGCAGAAGCCGCTTTGCTTCCTTTGTTCGAGCTTGCTTATTAAGACCGTTAATCAAGACACTGTAAGTAACGGAATCAGGTAAATGGCCTTTTTGTATCATCTCATTGTGCAACTGAAGAGCTTTGACCAAATCTCCTTCTCTACAGTAAGCGTTTATTAAAGTAGTATATGTGAATTCATCCGGATTCAACCTAAGGTTCAACATCTCTTGAAACAAATCCCAAGCTTCGTTTAGTTTTCCCTCTTCACAAAGACCTTGAATAAGTGATGAATAAGTAACCCTGTCAGGGGAAATTCCCTTTTTGACCATTTCTGTCTTCATTTGAAATGCCTTGTCTAAATCCCGGTTTCGAGTAAATCCTGAAATGATTGTACTATAACTCACAACATCGGGAAATAACCCTTTTCCCGCCATGTCTTCTAACATAGCTACAGCCTCTTCCATTCTCCCCAAAATACAGTGACCATTAATAAGAGAGTTGTAAGTCACAATCGAAGGTACAAATCCACTGTTTACCATTTCATTCAAAACCCGATAAGCTTCATCAAGGAATCCTTGCTGAGCAAACCCATTGATCAATGTTGTGTATGTCCTCTCATTTGGGCGAAGCCCTCTCTCATTCATTTGATTGAAAAACTGTACAGCTCGATTCATGTTTCCTGCCCTACACATGCTATTTATTAAAGAAGTATACGTAACAACATTAGGGGATAACCCATTTTTCACCATCTTGGAATGCAAAACAAGTGCTTGGTGGAAATTCCCCTCTTTACAATATCCATTAACAAGCGTATTATAAGTAACTTCATCTGGAACATAACCCTTTCGATTCATTTCTTCGAGAATCTCGGTTGATTCCTTCATTCTACCTTCTCTACACAGTCCATTGATTACCACATTATAAGTGATCAAATTAGGCTCTATACCTTTCAACCCCATAGACTTCAATAGAGCAAAAGCTTCATCAATTCTCTTCAACTTACAGTATCCATTAATTATAGTGTTGTATGTAACCACATTAGGCAAACACCCATTCTTTTCCATCTCATTGAAGAACTTCAAACCCATTTCTATATTTCCAGCCCCACAGAACCCCCTAATGAAAATATTGTAACTAAACACATTCAAAGAAATACCACTAGCCACCATTTCATTGTACACTTGCTCAGCTAATCTAATTGGCTTTCTGCACCTAATCGTCGAATCAATAATAGCATTGTAAGCTAAAACCCCAGGCATAAACCCATTAACCTTCGCTAGATTAACAATATTCAAAGCCTTATCAGTAAAATTCAAATGGGAATAGGATTTTACCACTAAATCAAAAACCGCAGAGCTGGAATCACACAAATGGTAAGTATCTTTGAGGCAATTGAAGATGAAACTGCCATTATCCTCAGCTGTATCGACGGCCAAGCTCTGAGCGAGAGATTGCGCAGTTTTGTAGAGCTTGAATCGGGTCAAAATGTGAAGGGCGAGGCACTTGCAGGTAGGGTTGAAGAATTGGTGGGGTTTTGCCCAATTGATGAGCTTCAAAATTAGGGTTTGGTCGTTTTGTGATTTGAGGAGTAATTGGGAAGCGGCTTCGGGGGTGAATTCTGAATTGAGAGTGTTGAGGAGGTAGGGGTGGCGCCGGAGGAGGGTTAGGGCTTTGTCGGCGAGAAGGGTGGCGGCCGAAGACGGTGGGGCAAGGGTAGAATGGGGAATTCGGGGTTTAGGTAGGGGCATCGGAGAAATTTAACACAGAGATTGTGACAATGGTTGAAGAAGAAGAACCGGAGAAGATGATGGTAATTTTCGCATTTGTACGTGCTTCTTTATAACATATTAAAATTTAAAACTAATGAAATATTTTAATGAAATATCATTTTGGTAGTATCTTTACTAAACGTACTCCATTTATCTGAAAATTTTACATTCGTAAATTTGCAACCATTAAGGTAACAATCTTGTCGAGAATTAGAGTTACTTGATTTGTAAATCGACTAACATATAGCGTCAATTTTGAATTACCAAAACTCATTAGAATTGTGCACTATTTCTTTCTTGTTCTTTAAATATTTCAAGGGGTTACTGCCTTACTGGTATAAAACCGAATTTGTTTGAACTGGAATTTTCAAAATTAAGGGTGTGCTTTTTTTTTCTTCTCTATTTCTAGTGTTTGATCGATTTACCCATTGTCTCTTTTATTCATGCAAAATTTAGCTATGATTTTGAAGGATTTCATTTGCAGTTTGTTGCTTATTATCACTTGTACGTTATAGCCCTTACATTTCTTCCTTGTATATAGTTAGATTATCACATTATGAATTTCATATAATAAAAGAAATTAATAAATAAATTTTGTAAACTACCAATTAATGTGAAAATAATTTTTGGAAAAACAAAATAGCTTGAGTATGATGTGGATTCTATCAAGTGAATTTAATTCAGTTTTTTTCTCTAATCTTTGAAAATTGGCTCGAATTCAGTTGAAGCGAATGCTGATATGGAAGTTAAAATGGATGTATAGAAATTGAATCAGAAACATTAAACATATGAACACAGAAACCCATAAAATCATTACAAACCACCAATAGTCGGTACAAAAAGTAGTCTTTGACAGATTCCACCAACACTAAACTACATTTTTACAACACAACAATGACATTTCAGTCTGTGGAAACTTCGCTACACCTCCAAATTAGGGCCCGAAACAATCAATCAGCACGAGTTTAGAAGGCTCTGGTTGCAGCTTCACTATCTGGGCTTCGAAAATTTCTACTCCAAATAATAATCCCAACACATCCTGGTGCTGTATAGCCAAGTACAACAAACCGGCACCCACAAATATAACAACTTCATCCATCTAATCATCCCGAAACCTTGGCTATAGTTCGACTCGATATTCCATGCAACAATTTGACAAAACCATGGAAGCTTAACTTCCCATCGGTGTGCCTTAGCCAGTCGTTTAGAACAGCATGAACTGGAATAGAAGGGCCCAATCCAAGTTCCTGATCACACCATAAAAGTTTGGCAGCCATTTTGAGTTCCTCGTTTAACATATTGATGAGAAGTATGGATTTCCAAACAAATAAAAATGTATAGAAGTTCCAACTTACTGAAGCAAGCTCATCGATGAGGATAGCTCGGTTTCCATCCTTGTCGAAAATTTCATAGGCACAACGGGCACGCTGTTCCCAGCCATCTAGAGCTTCCAACTGATGGACACTCAATGCAGCTGCACAAAATTCTTCGAAATCCATTCTTCTGTATTGAAGTGCATTCAACTGCACAAAAATAAAAAAATTATACAGTTGAAGACAAACTAAAATCACATTGTCTGAACAGCTTATGAACACTTTGTGGTACACCTCATACCGAAGATAGAAAATCAGGAATCCGTGAATCCTTCATTGCATCAGTTGCATATTTTGTCAGCGCCTGCAACAAACCAGCAGAATGACAAAATTAATATGGTCCACTTATCCTGTTATACGATGTATGAACTTAGGTTTTGTTCTCTTCAACTTATTTTCCATTCAGTTGAATTATGTTAAGTTTCAATAAGTTTCAGTTAAGTTCAGTTTCAATAAATTTTAGATAGGTTTCAAATAAGTTCCCATTTCAATAAGTTTCAATTTCTTTGAGTTGCAAATAAGTTCCATCCAAAAAGTCTGAGTTAAGTTTCAATTGAGTTCAGTTCGGCTTTGACAACCAAAAATAAGTTGAAAAGAACAGAGCCTTAATATAGTAGCAGCAAGAGAGGAGGCACACAAACCGCTTTAAAGTTCTCCAAGGTCAGAGTACCATTTTTGTTCGGCTCCAACAATGCAAACTGCTCCTTCAGATAATAGAGTTCATCAGCAGTCAGTGTCTTGGATAATGCCTGCATAAGCCAAAAACAGTAAGCGTTCATTGTAAGAACATAAAAAACTCATTGCCCATATGGCTCCAGATCGAGCTTCATGGCATCAAATGATACACAAAAACCCCACCTAGAGTAGGATTAAGGCCCGGTTGTCACTATTATTTCTCATAATAATAACCCTATATCTATACACATGTATACAAATAAAATTACCCGTAAAGCAGCCTTTCGCAAGGATGAGGAGCGCATATATTGCTTCATGACTCTGAAAACAAGAATATCAAGAGGTATTTTAGCATTGCTATGGTTACGAAGCCAAGGATGACCTGCAAATAAAACATTACAGTGCAGAAATAGTGATTCAGAAGAGTAATAATGACGAGTGATGACCTAAATAAACAATAAAAAAAGGCACTCACATAAAGCCTGGGCAGCTGACATTCGTTTCCTAGGATCCTTGTTTAGTAGGCGTTTCACAAAATCTTTTGCTTCTGGAGATAAAGTAGGCCAAGGCGCTTCATCAAAACCGGGATCGGCTTTCAAGACTGCCCTGAAAATTCCAGACTCGGTCCGGGCCCAAAATGGGCGACTACCGCATAAAAGAATGTAGGCTATAACACCTATACTCCACACATCAGCTTCTGTACTGTAAAATCTATGGAGGACTTCAGGTGCCACGTAGTATGCACTGCCCACAATGTCATTGAGCCTTTCATCTGTAAAGGACAACATTTTTTCAGACACACGACTAAGAATTAAAGGTTGACTATGACGAAATTCCGAGTAGGAACACGAGCAATATAGCTAAAGAGAATAAACCTGGTCTGACAAAATCTGATAAGCCGAAATCTATGACTTTCAGATGAGAGTTCTCGTCCTTCGTTGCATACAGAAAGTTCTGGTCAAAAGAACATGTAATTTAGAATTTAGATAGTTGCAATGAGGGTCAACTTCCAAAATGACAAAAAAAATGATTAAACAAACCAAAAAATTCAAGACAAGGAAGAATGCTAAAAAGCTAACAAAAATATGGGGTATCCATCATTTTGCTTATGCAAACGATGATTCGATATAACAAAAAGATATTAATATCGTCGAAACGGTTGAAGTGGTTTTAGTGGTGTTCCCAATTCGGCACTACTAACTTCATGTAATAGTCTCAGCCCAAGCCCCAAGAGTAAAGATTGCAAAATTGAGAGTCCAGGCAAAGCATGAACATTCAATAACTTCAATGGTGAAAATGCCAGTACTTTGATTGCATTTCTGCACTTGATCTTGAAAATCCATAAATTAAGCTAACAAACAAACCTATATTTGAAGCCTATAATTATCATTACTAAATAGTAGTATTCACACCACTACTCCGATCTCACTATAAAAGCGATCCACTGGACAAATATTTCCTTTGGATGGGTAGGATGGGTCCAAATAATTAGAAAGGAATCGAAGGCCCAATTCAACATTCTTCTGGGAAATATTACAAAAAGATTCACCAAATCAACCCCGGCACAATTTTTCCAGTTAACTAACTACTAATAGTTTCATTCAAACATGAACCAAAATTAAAACACGCCCGTTTTTATCATATTACTATAGACATGCAGCATGAATTTGTTTCTAAAGCTTAACAGTGTAACCGTAGTAGATCGCTGCCAATTGAAAGTTTCCAAACAGCTATTTCACTTAATAAATCTCTAATGCACATTACTCAGCAAACATCTGAATGCCCTGAAAATATTCTCAAGTTTTCTTTTCCCTGATCATTCTTTTAGTTTCTTCTCTATATTAGCATTAATCACAAGAAACGTGGACATCAATGTTACTTTTCTATCAATAAATGAAGAAGGAAAAAAAAATAGGAAGTCCACCTCAGGTTTAAGATCTCGGTGAACTACACCCTGAAGATGACAAAAAGCAACCACACTTAGTATTTGCACCAAGACAGACTTTGCATCATCTTCCGAATACTTCCCACCCCTAAGAACAGTAATTGATAAGCCAGTCAGAAACATGAAAACAAACATGATAGAATACAAATTAAGTTCATATTGAAGCAAATATTGAAATAATGACCTTGAAAGTATTCTATCTAAGAGCTCCCCTCCTTCACATAACCTGAAAAGTAAAAAAAACTTTCATTAGATCCCAGAATAGCAAAGCTTCCAAGAAGAAACTTTCCACTCAATGAGGGGTATTGGAGACATCCTTATGCACAAATAATGTAACAGAGATATGCTTGAGCACAAAAATACATAGTTTAGTAGTCACATAAAATTTCAAGCTTACTCCATTACTATGTAGACATTATCGAAGTCTTCAAATGCATCGTAGAACTGTACAAGATTGCTATGTCCTGTTAATGCCCTTAACAATTGAACTTCTCTTCTCACATCCTCAACCGCAATAGCTGTTGTCATCTGGAAACATGAAGCACATCAGAATGAGTTGAAATGATATGCTAATACCGTGACAAATGATTTATCCACAATGACAACTAAGAAAAAACTGAACCTGGTCAC
>CAOJBJ016810021.1:0-16508 GCA_948291685.1 Euphorbia celastroides | reverse complement strand
AGCTGCAGTCCCCTTTCATGTCCGCATAGAACCTTCTTTATCACCAACTCCGTTCGTTTCCATTTCGAATTGGATTCAACCAAAGAAGATAAGGGAACCAAGAGCACCCAACTCTTGTACGAAATGGAGCATCAGTGCAGTTTCTTCCTCCGGGTCATTTCATCAAACAGGTGGTAGGCAACTGCTGCCCTTAAATGAAAAGGAGATAATTACAAGCAAAAAAAGAGTATTTTTCTTGGACGTGAACCCTCTTTGTTATGCTGGAAGTACGCTTAGGTTGCGCTCTTTCGCTTTCTGGATCTCTCTTTTCTTCTCTCAAGTTAGCCTCAGTGACCCTGTCATAGCTGTAAGATAATTCTTCACAACTCGATTGCTTGGTTACCTTATCATTTTGAATGTGACTGCAAGTAATTGTTTGAAGGATAATTTGCTGAATTTTCTCGAAACATGCCAATAATTGAACGTTGTCCTGATTTTCAGGTCCTTGATGGAGAAGGAGGCAATGAGCTTCGCAGGAAATTGTTGCCTTCATATAAAGGACATAGAAGAAAATTCATTAGTCAATCTTCTGGTTTTCAGAAGTACTCAAAGGATCATGATAGAAGGTCACAAGTTGTCATGGATGTTCTTACAAAATGCAATGTCCCTGTATGTGAACCTTCTTTTAGTCTTATTTTTGCGAGTCTTTCTATGCTATGAAGCTTATACCCTCATACTTAATTTTGATTTATAATTTATGAAGCGTTGATTTCTTATTTCATCAATGTATATCATTACTTATTTTAGTGCAAAGTGTCTTGCTACTTTATCTCCACATGAAGGAGTAAAGCAACATGCTAATAGATGACAACTCTTGTGAAGAACATATTTTGTCTTCTTTGTTTGTTATATTTTTTTGTAGAGATCTTGATTACTTAGCATATTATGTGCCTAATTTGATAATTTTGGCATGCCTACATCACTCGGGTTATTATGACTTGGAAGTCAACGTAGGTTGTAAAAGTAGAAGGCTATGAGGCAGATGATGTTGTGGCTACACTTGCAGAACAAGTTGTACAAAGAGGATACAAGGTGGTTATTGCCTCTCCTGATAAAGACTTCAAGCAACTGATTTCTGACAATGTCCAGATCGTCTTTCCTGTTCTAGAGTTGAAGCGGTGGTCCTTTTACACAATAAAGCACTACATTGCTCAATATAACTGCGACCCGTGCTCTGATTTGAGCCTTAGTAAGTATGCACGAGAGTGATTTATATTTTATTCGCGTTTTTTCCAAATATGTTTAACTAATGTTTTTATCAATTCTGGTCAATATGTAGAAAGTAAGTTATAGTTCTAACAAGTTTTCTGTTGGATCTGTAATATACAGGATGTATAATGGGTGATGAGGTTGATGGAGTCCCGGGTTTGCAAAATATGGCAAGCTTTTGAAAAAAACACGGTTCATTGCAAAATTTACTTAGTGCAGCAGCAGTGAGAACTGTGGGCAAACAGTATGTGCAAGATGCCCTCACAAAACATGCTGATTATCTGCTAAGGAATTTTGAGGTTCTTGCATTAAGGAGGTAATCTATTTTCCATGTTTATGGTGAAAAGACATGTAATCGTTATTCTCTGATAATTTTTATATCAGTTATTCTGTTTTTCGTTTAATACAGGGATGTTGATGTGCATCTTGAAGATGAATGGTTGATTGATAGGGATAGATCCAATGATTCCATCGTTTTATCCGACCTCAAGAAAGTGTTGGAAGATAAGAAAATACCCTTTGATCGTAGTAGGTCCCGTTCTTCCAACGGTTGAGATCTCTCTGTGGTAAGATTTTAGACTTCAATGCAATGCTTCAAAATTAATTAACTAGATTAGTAATTTTGTTGCCACAATAATTCTCAGCTTTGGCTATTGTTCCTTTCTGCAGATAATTCGGTTGAAGAACCCTCACCCGTTAGTAGTTAACACAGCTCACTGCTTGTCTTCCTTTAATAGAGGATCCAAAGAATGTCTACTATATGAAATAGAGTTCACTACACCACAAAGTTGAGGCAACAGAAAAGGTATACAGAAAAACACAAATCAAAATGTGTTATAGACTAGAATGTAAATTTGATGCATCTTGATTTTAGGTATTACATTAAACTGTCCAAACTCATCTTATCCCTACCTCGCTTGTGCGGTTCCCGGGAACGTGGTTACTGTTGTTGTTGCCTGTTGGTGGTGGTTATTCAAGAACTAGAACTTGTGGACATGCTGAATGTGAAAATTACACGTCTTTTGGCTATTAACTGGTGGATGGATTTAATTATCGGATAAACAATTCAAAATGCTAATGTTTTGATGTAATAAGTGGATATATTATTGTGACGAGTGGTGAGTTAACTGAATTGCCTCCTAAAATGAGTTCAGTGTTGATGATGTTTGAAACATTGGAGTCAAGAGATGACTACGAGAAAATTGAGCAGCAGAGAGAAGAGGTTCCCTCTTTTTGCAGCTACGTCAATAATATGAAGGAATAGAGGATGATATAATTTTATGGTATTGTACTACCTCTATATATGCAATAAAAGTGTGTTTGGTGTAATCTTCAAATGCTGCTGCATCCTGTTGTTGTTGAACGGTTGCTTAAAGTTGAATAATTATTGTTTTATATTTTTGGCCTTGGTTCCAAGTGACTAATTTTCTAGACTTCGGTGTGACATTGAAAATTTTATCCAGAATTTGAAATTCATTTTGGAAATAAATTCTACATGGTATTCATTTTGAAATGAATTCCTTAATTTGTATGATGTAGAATTCAATTTAATATTTGCTAATTTCAATTTGGTTAAATTTGATCAAGGTATAATTCGTGAAATTTGCATTTCAATTTTTTGATTACCACCTATTAGCATAAGATAACATAACATCAATCTGCCTCAAATTGATTTTATTACATAGTTCTTATAATTTCTGATCTGCGGTAAAGTGAAATAAAAAAACACATATGTTGCTAAAATAGTAAATTGTGTACGTGATATTGTATTTCTACGCTATTAAAGGAATTTCACCTATTTAGAAGAATTTAAATACTTTTCCCGGGGCCTGCCATCCCGAGAAACTTCAGGGTGAAAATTAGAAAAAAAAATGCTACTTTTATTTATTGAACCAAGGCGAGGATAAGAAACATGGTATAGCCAAACGCGTCCTTATCTTGCATTCACTCTGTTTATCGGATTCTGGAGGGTGCAGAAAACAACTGTAGAAGAAGAAGCATTCCTTTTCTTCTTCAGCTACCAACCAACTCCCTTGAGATCACGAATTTCAGAATCCCTAATAACATTTGTGTCTAACAGATATCATTGAATTGGCTGTTACTGCCCTCATCCACGAACAATATGCTGCTTCAAACAACCTCCATGACCCTTCACATCAATTCTTACTCCCTCCTCCCGCTTCGACCTTTCAGACTTTCTTCCAAGGTATACATGCCCTTTAACACCCTCTGTTTGTTATTCCTTGTTGTTGTACTGCTTTCGATTCTCCGAATTTTTTTATAGTTGCTGTTAGTTTTGATTATGATGTTTGAATTGTCTTTTGGCTTGATTGTTGGTGCTGGTGCATGCGCTAGAATTTACTACTCTGTTGTCCGTATTTTGAATGGATGAATTTGGCTATACTTTCTCCATTCCTTTGGCTTTTCAGCAGATGCGTTGTATAATCCTCAAGTGAATATCAAATGGTACAGCCTTGGCTTACATGTCTACAATCAGGACTTCACCTTTGGCAACATTACATTTTCCTCATCGAATTCTCTACCCACCTTCCTTTTCATTCTGAGATCTTGTCATTTATGTCTTGACAACGGTTCATTAAGCTCCAAGGATTCTATTTTTATCTTCATTTCCATTTACAGTTATGTGCACGTTTGTAATACTTGATTTTAAAATGTCATTTATAAACAGATTTCTCAAATAGTGGATCTTTTTCTGGATTTTTGATGATTCTTTAATAATTATGTTCACTCTCAGGAACTTTTCCATCAGTGTAGCACACCAAAGCTGACTACCTTAAGATCAGGCTATGGACTGGATGTGACAACAAGATCTCTCGGTTTGCAGGTATGTGCTCCGACAATCATTTTGCTAAATTTTAACAGGAAAATTATCCAAGCATGGTTTTTTTTTCCTCTGATAATGTTTTAAAGAATTTACTCTGCTATTGCTTTTCTTTTGTGGACACATGTGCTTTTGATAGCATCACCAAACTCAATTCTTGGCTCATGTTCTTAGGGATTGACTTCCTTCCAATCCTAAGTAATATGTCATACAACACATTGTTTACTTGTTCCAATCATGGCTCTCACTGGTCCAGGTTAAGGTGCTAACCGTTTAATTGTTTTCTGGTTCATAGTGTTACAATCTTCGACATTATGTGGCTGAACCAACAAAATAGTTAGATGATAGGGTGAACTCTCAAAGGTCTATTACTTCAAGTTGAGCATGCAAACTGTTCAAGTTTCTAAGTTAGAAACTTGTCTAATTTGCTTGCTTATCCTGAAGTAACTAAACTTTGAGCGTTCAATTTTCCCTTGTCTTGAAATTTCTTGATGTGTCTTTTAATGCATTTCCTTATTGTTGTCTTTGGCCCTCAAACCTAGTAGCACTTAGAAAGGCATGAGTAAAATAGCATTGGCAAATTATCAAATTTTACATGAAATTAATTGAACATGTTCCATATACCAAATATACTAATTTGCAATATTCCTGCCTTCTTAAACATCAAATTAAAATAATATAATTGTTTCCTTTTGACATGAACCTCTTCAAATAATTTTCGTTTCATCTTATTATACTCATTTCTCGTTGCACTGTGGATGAAGGCAGATATTTCGAAGGCGATTGGCGTTAGGGTCCCATGAAACAACATCTGAGGGTAATTTCCTGTTTGTCTTGGTTTCACAATTCTTGGTGGCTATAGGATCTGTAGTCATTTGTAATTGTTGCAGTTCATGGATGCAGCATATTTGGCAGGTTTCAGTATTTGAAGTCCAACTTCACCATCTTACCTTTTGTATATGTTCTTAAATCTGACATAACTTACATGATCAATTTTGGTTGATTAAAGCCATTTTTCTGTGCTCACCATGTTCCATTGCTGAAGGGTGAATTGCTGCTGTAATATCTACCTAATATCCACGTCCTCTGCAGATTTATCGAGAAACCAATCAAATAGTGAGGATGATGTCCACATGAAAAGGCTAATAGTATGGTTATCTGTTTTCTCATATGGACAAATCTCGATGTTAATTTCAACACAAGAGGCACTGGCAAATGAAAATATAAAAACAAATTCGCTTTATGAAGTCAGCGCCTTATTTGAATTGGGAATCCAGCTGTCTTATCTGCTGCTACTACTAGGTTTACTCGGGGTCGGAACCTTTTTTGTAATTCGCCAAGTGCTTGTACGCAGAGAGCTTGACCTTTCTGCAAAGGAATTACAGGTACACTAAATCTTTCAATGTCAATTTTTCACTATTCTTATTTTGGTCTCTTGAAACTCAGGAACAAGTAAGAAGCGGCGATGCTAGTGCAACTGAGCTATTTGAACTTGGTGCTGTAATGCTGAGGAGAAAATTTTACCCGGCTGCCACCAAATATTTGCTTCAGGCAATCGAAAGATGGGATGGCGATGATCAGGATCTTGCCCAGGTAGTTGATCTTATCCTTTTTTTTATTACCCTAATGCTGGTATTATGAGCCAGTAGTAACCAAGTAGTGTGTCTTTATTTAGGTATACAATGCTCTCGGTGTAAGTTACAGTCGAGATGGGAAACTGGACAAGGGAATAAAGCAGTTTGAAACTGCTGTGAAGATCCAACCGGGATATGTTACAGCATGGAACAACCTTGGGGATGCATATGAAAAGAAAAAGGAACTGAAAGCAGCTCTCAAGGCTTTTGAAGAAGTTCTGCTTTTCGATCCTAACAACAAAATTGCAAGGCCCCGTCGAGATGCTTTGAAGGAAAGAGTAGAGATGTACAAAGGAATCCCTGTCAAATCCAAGGATAAATGATTTGTTTTGAATTCAATCAACACTAGAAACTTTGAGAGGCATCTGTGAACTGTAAAATAGGCTCTTTGTATTGTAGATCGACATTCTTTTTTAAATGAATTTGATTGGCTAGTCCTTCCATTTTCACCTTTCCTGGTTGTCCCTTTTCTAGAAATTAGCATTTGATACATGAAATGATCTTACAATTAAAACCAGAACCAATATTTATATAACAATATAGGTGATGCTTGATCATATACCGCGCAGATCAAATTTATTAATGAATAGTAATAGTAATAGTAAAAGTGTCATAAGCAAATCATTCAGAGAAGAATCGTCGTAAAACAAGCATTGCAAGTCCAAAGTTTTTTCATTTTTGGGAATTTGGTAAAATGAGGAATAAAATAGGGAAAAACACAAGTATAATGATCTCCATTTTTTTCCCAAGAAAATGGGACACCTATTTTAGAAAAACAAATAAAATATTTTTTTACTTTTTGTTTTTCATTTTTTATTGGTTTTCGTGTTACTTTTTGATGTGTAAAGTAAAAAAAAATTCATACAATAATAAAAAAAAATAATAATATCTTAAAGTAGGGAATGAAAAATGGGATAAATAGATAAAGTAAAAACATTGTAGATCCTACAAAATGGAGTTTGAGGAATGAAAATTTGAAGAAATGATTGGACTTGCTTTTAAATCCTACATAAAAAAGGAGCGTATGCATCACATGCGACACTGCATGTATAGGCCAGTTTCGTGTCCACGTGATCATTAGAAAGAAGAGCGAGTTTGCACTTGTAAATCGCAATAAAAATAAACTAGGGTAAACAGTTATAACCACCATAAAGTTTGACATAATAAACTAATGCTTTTTTGTGTTTTTTTAATATCATTAACACTCCCCGTATTTTGTTTACATCCAACCATTACACTCCTTCCATCCAAATTCTTCACTTTTTCATCTAAATAATCAATAGTTAGACACATCTACCTTTTTTTTTCATTTTATTTTATGATATGCATTATTTGAATAATTATGCATTTTTTTAAAAAAAACAAAGTGATGAATCAAAAGTCATTTAGAAACAAATATTACATTTATCACTAATCTTTGAAGAAAATAGTTTACAAAAAAGTTACGAACACCGCTTATGAAATAAAATGTTCTATTTTCTAATTAATTTCTTACTACAATAAAAAAATTGTTAATGAACCCTACAAATTTTACCAGACATGTCATGAAATTTTGCCAACTTATTAAACGGTAGGAAAATGGGAAGAAAAAATTGATCTTATATCGGGTTTTAAGTGTGGAGGTAAGTCTAATTGTAGAAGAAAAAAAATGAAAACACAAATTTATAAGTGGACTACTATTTTTTTCTTTTAAATTGCAACACAATAAACTAATAATTTGAGACATGTATCTCATTATTGTATGACACTTTTATAATAATTAGTTTTGAATGTCGATCATAATTCTGCTTGCGATGTCGACTATAAACTCAGCGGAGTCCATTCCCACATTCACGAATCTCATCAGTTACTCTGAATTTGTACTTCACTTCCACTCTCAGAAGAATCGATCTTCAAACCCTATCTTCTTCACCCACAAGCCCATTCCATTTGCATCCCCAACTATTGAATTTGGAGATGAAAGACAAGAAGATTGCTCCATCTGTTTAGGGAATTACAGACAAGACATGTTTCACCAAAAGTGCATCTCCAAATGGCTTCTCAACAACAACACATGTCGAAAGAGGGTTTACTAGTTTCATCATTGTGTCCCTCTTGAATTTATGATCATTGTGCTTTATTTCATTTTCTTACAGCTTATCTCTTTAATTGTGTGTGGGACATTTGATGAAGACATTTAGATGGAGTTAGCTCTAGGGATCAAATCTAATGTTCCTAAGGCTGTTTATAAATTGAAGAAAACATTATACGGTCCAAAGCAAGAAGATAGATAGTGAAATTCGATTTTAATCTCTTGGCTGATTACGGTTTCTTGTTCTACTCATATTAATCTAAACAAAATGAAAAGAGCAGAGTCTAAAAGACAAAAAAGATACAGAGGAAACTAGCACGTAAATTACTTCATTGTACCAATATGGTAGTTGTTCAACAGTTAGCTCAGCATTTGTAATAGCCAGCCAAACTTCGAAACACCTAAACTGGACAGACATAACGAAACATCGGTTTCTCTTGTTGATGTTTAGCAGGAGGAATTCGAAAAAACTTTCTTTTCCTGGTTTTCTTACTGACATCAAAATTTTTTATAGGTGCATCAAAAAATTTCCCGCAAAGTAATTGCATTTTAGACACTGTACCTCTCTTTTCTTTAATTTATAAGCACAAATATGCAAATTTGATCTTCTTTTGACAGCTCAAGCGACTATTGGTATTGTTGGCTATTATTTTCTTGTAGTTAGTCACTTAGGAGGCGTCATAAGCTACAAATTTATGAAACTGCAACTGTGTTTGACTACACCAACCCAGTTTCCAAAGAAATTGTGTTAGATGACCATAAAAATAGAATGGAACCTCAACCAAGTGGGATTTCCAGCTTCGATTGGGAATTGGATGCTTACTGTTGACTACCAATTGTGAATTATGTCTTAGCAAGTATCATGTGAATTGCATCAGTAGAGTTGTACCCTTCCATTTACATTTAAAGCATCTCTCTTATATACTCGCATATTTATCACTCCATTATTGGAAAATTCCTTTGCAACTTTCTCTCACAAATTCATGAAAACATTAAATTCACATTTGGACTCATTTTGATGGCTCTCATAATTGCTAATGCTATTCACCATTGTAACTCTTTCCAACTGCACAATAAAGTTTCCTATTGTAAGAATAAAAAATAAAACATAATCTTTGTGAATGTAGAAGCAGAAAAGAGTTGGCAGCAAAGGTTACTCACACCCTAAGGTTCTTATCTCAAGTATACACCCTAAGTTTATCTTAATTCGTTTAACCATTCCAATTTCTTTAGTTTCTATGCTTCCTCTTGAGAATGAATTACTTTATGGGCTATAGTTTTGCATGTACAGTAGCCGTCTGCCTTTATTCAACCAGAATGCTGCGAATTTGTGAAGTCCACTGAGAAAATAAAGAGAGCCATGAACTGCATACTCTTAAAATACAATTTGCCTTTTGGATTGCTATAACTTCACAATAAACAAAGATGACTAAAAAAGAAACCAGCCTTGTAATGCACGCATGTATCTCAATTACATGTAGAAAAAAGGAACATATAAAAATGCGCAAAATCAAGTAAAGTGGCATTTCAATCCACTATCTACCTGTGCGCCAATTTTATGTTTTGTACCACCAATAGCAGAATCGGAGAGCACCAAACAACTATTAGCGGTTTTATAACAGGAGAATACAGAGATTCAGAAACACGTGCAACATACAGAGAATGAGAGATGTATCGAGAGAAGTTGCATGAATCAACAAGAAATTAAAGCGCAAAACAAAGATGAGATGAATAAGTAAATTCAAATTCAATCAGATGAATTCGAATCTGAAAAGAGGAGCGTGTGCATAACACGCTACACTGCGCGTATATGTGAGTCCCAAGTCCACGTCATCATTAATTGTAATAGAAAAATAGAAATAACTAAATAAATAGGAATTCATCAAAAAAAAAAAACTAAATAAATAGGAGAGGCGGCAGAAAAACAAGCATTAATTGAATTCCCAAGTCCAATCGGGATTCTGATTAGTTCAATCACTGGCTTCTATAAATGAACTCACACCTCAAAATGCCTTATTCTTCCCGCCACGTCAATTTCACTCAGGATGTTATTTGAAGTCCAGTCCTAACTTCTTCAATTATTCTCAACTTGTATTTCAGTTCCTCCTACCAAAGAATCGATCTTCAGACTAGACAAATTGTGTTTTCTTCATCCCCAACCCTCCTTCACAAGTTCAATTCCCATTCCATCCTCCATTAATGGATTCACCTGCTTTGTTCTTTGTACGGTTTCATTTGGCTGAGTCTATCGCCCATTTTATTTCAAGGCAGGAGCCTCCTCTACTGCACGCTTGCATTCGAATTGTTCAATCTGAATCTGTTAATCCCATGACACCGGCTTTAGATGTAAGCCCCAAAGGGATCCCTTATATAAATTTAATTTTAATTTAACGATTACAATCCTATTAGATTAACTTTATTGAATATATTCATGGTAATGGACAATTATTTAAAGCATGATTGCATTTTAAATTTTAATTTGTAGTTTTTGTTGGAAATTTAAGTTTATTATTTTAGAAGAATTTGCCTTTGTGTTAAAAATTTGGAATTGTTGTCAATTATGTTTATAATAACACTATGTTTTGTTTCGAAAAACTTAGTTGAAGTTTTCAAGTATAAATACTATATTTTATAATAATCTTGAAAAAGTATACATTAACTTTTTATAATTTAATAAGCTTATGTTGGTCCAAATACGTTTTTCACTTTGTTGTTAATTCTTATTTTGATTCAATTATTAATGTGAGTGACTAATTTATTTTTTGGTTTTGGTTTCATAAGGAGTTTACTTGACTAAAAGCTAAATTATAATTATGAAAGTTGTAACCGTTTATTTGAAACGTTTGCCATCCACTTTATGAATTTTGATACAATATTTAATTGATTTGCGTTTTGTTTTTAACAACTACATTATTCTTTATATATATATTTATTGGCCTTGTGTTTTTCAATTTTGAGGAGTTAGAGAACAATAACATAACACCCACAAGTGTTATTTTTCTAGATAGATTACATTCTTATTTAAGATAATTACAAAAACATGTCCTGTGTTTTCACTCAATAACAAAAAGGGATATGTGTTATATTTTTTCATAAAAAGAGGTCTATGTTTTAGAAAAGTTATCAAATAAAGGTTTTTTAATATTAAATTATATCACGAAATGGGTTAATCGTGTTCCTTTTGCAATGAAATTTTTAAGGTTAGTTAAAAAAAATATAATATACATCAGTGAAAAATTTTGGAATTTTTTAAAAAGCGGAACTATTTTCTATAATTAATAAAAGTTAAAAAATTATAAAAAACATCTACACTTTATAAAAAAATTCCAAAATTTTACACTAAAGTGTGTTATATTTTTACTAAGTACTCTATAAAATTTTATAGCATAATAAACATGATTACCCCATTTTTTAACATAATTTAGCATTGAAAAACCTTTATTTGTTAACTTTTTGAAAACACAGACCTCTTTTTGTGAAAAAAATAACACGGACCATTTTTTGTTACTGAGTCAAAACACAAGGCATGTTTTTGTAATTATCCCATAAATAATTTAGGTTGAGTAGTTTAATGGGCAAACACAAACTTAATATAGCAGAACAAATCAAGTTCGAATTTTGCTAAATATGCTCATAGTAATTGATGCAGAGTTTTAACTGCAATTAGTCTCAAATCGAAGTATTTCGACGTGAATATTTGTTATTAGGTCTCCTCTAGAATAAAAGGTAATATCAATCACGAGGCAATTTTCAAATCTCGGTTATGACTATGGTCATGTTCTCTTCAATTTCTAAAACCTGAACTGAACTGAACTGAACTTAATTTGTTTGCATTATTTTTTCAATTAAAATTAATGGATCTGACCTGAACTAAGTTTAACTGAACTGAACTGAATTGAACCAAATTAAAGATGAAGATGACATGATCTATAAATGTTCATTACTTCAGAAGTGACGGACAACTACTAATTCACATAGGAGTGACTGACTTAAAAATATGTACATCATAACGCTCAAAATTTTTAGCTTTAGCGTACTTGGGCTCAAGTATAACTTTGTAAATAAATCAGTGTCCTAAATCCGACCCATATAAAAGTGGATTTAGGCTAGGTTGAACATGCTTCAATCTATGGATATGTCTACAAGACGACAATGAAAAGAGGCACAAGTGAAGTCAATTCTATAGAATTTCAAAGTCTTGGTAAGAAAAGGACGTATGCATCTCTATGAGTAGTCACAACACCATAATCCTTTGTGGTCCTACTCCATGTTGCAAGGGATCACTTCACTTGAATCAATAGATATTTTCTGTTCATTTGTTAAAATTATGAACTCTCAATATATCATGTTTAATTAATGAATCCAAATATGAGGCATGAAGGATTTTTTCAAGATATATGAATTTCTATTAAAAATGTTGACAACCATGCTTATTGCTCACGTGGTTTGCTAAAGTTTTGTTTCGCCTGTATCAGAATTAAACGTGAGTTGCACAGTTGGTTATGGTGAATGAAGTTCCTGATGAAATTTTCTCATTCATAATGTTCAAACTCAGACCTCGCATAGATGATTGCCACTTAAACTAGCCTTGATATAGATTAAAAAACATATTATATTGTACTTTTTTCCATCTGTGAAGTCCAAATAATATTATCCAGTAAATTTATTTGGACTAAATGTAATATGAATGCATCAAACTAACACTTCAGAACGTACAAATTGAACATTTTTTTTCCGAAAGGGTTAATCATGCTCATTGTTTAAGCGGGTATGAAAGTTCTATGCACATGTTACAATCAAAGTTTATGTTTACAATCTACATTGATGTGTGAAATCAAAAAAGTGAAGAAAAGAGAAGAAAGAATAAAGAGATGATGGATAGAGATTCTGTGATATGGATGATTATCAGCAGAATGGATTATATGCTGATCATTGTATTGTAGCTATCAAGAACCCTACGCCATTTGGCCACTTTAGTTTGACCTTTGGATAAAACTTACAATTTCGTAAAATTATAACTAAATTACTATTTACCGAATTTGATTATAATTTTATGAAATATCAAAATTTCAATATAAATAAACTATAAAAATCTACGTTTGGATTCTACTATAACTTTTATTCAATTTGATAAAATTTATAATGCAAATCGGACAAATTGGTTGAACATATATCCAGTTTAATTCGATCCGAATAAACTGAATTTGTCCAACCTAGCTTAATTGTAAGTGCAACTTCGGAATGGTTGCCCCATGTTTTCTAAAAAATGTGTGAGAATGTGAAAGTAGACTGAAAATAATTTAAGAGCTGTGAAAAACGTCTCTAAATATTAAAGTGTGAATGTAAATATAAAGCAATTTTAGAACTAAAAAAGTAACACCAAACAAGTTCTTAACGAATTATATATATTATTGTGATGGGATACACAAAAGTTCAAGAAGGTCTTTAAAGCTACTTTTTTTATCTCACACCAACTAATTTTTTTGAAAAAAAATTGTTTCGTATGGACTTACACTGAATAAAAAAACAACTCTTTAATTTACTCCAAATATGATTCGAATTTGAGAATTTTAATGTACACAAATTTTATCTTAACTATTACGTCAAGACTTCAATCTCAACTAAAACTAATAAACCAAATAATAATTTGACAAACTCTAAGCAGATCGCATGGTGGATTAGTAACAGCAAAAAAAAATCAAGAGCTTCATGATATCATGTGAAAAATTTCAAAATTTATAGGCTAATGTGACTAAATATGACGCGTTTCACCTCAAATATGGTAAACAAATCCTTTTCCATCTTTTAAAAAACATTTTAAATAAAAACGTAGTTTGCAAAACAACAATTTTGCATAATGTAGGAGCCAGAGTACTTGCCAAATCAATGTAATTATTATATACTTTTATATTTTGAACTCTAAACTAAAGTCCTATAAGTTGTTGATATACATAATGTACTTACATGTAAAATTTATTTAATCAATTTGAAGATGACTTTAGATTTTTAAAATTGTTGTCAGATGTGATATTTTTGAAAATTAGTTTCACAAACTTTTCATATAAAAACATATTTTAGCTTTTAACGTTACATTTTAATCGTTTCTACAAATAAATCAAGAACCGCAGAATTATTTTTTCAAATCTAAAATTTGATATTGATAGAGATATTTTTAAAATTAAGTTTTAAATAAAGTAATTTGAGAAAACATTCTCAATCAGGTTCTCCGTGAATCACCAACATTATTTACCAGCCGAGTAAGCAGAACCAAACAAGTAACCGGTCATATAAAATAATTTTACAATTGCTCTGTGGTCCCAATATATATTCTTTATTTAGGGGATAAAATAATTAGGTGATATTTTTTTTCATCATCAAATCATGTCAAATTCAAATTTGCCTATACATTCATTCAATATCATGATTAGATACCTAATCAATGGGCCAAAAGAGAAAGGAGACATTTGCATGAGAAAATAAAAAGCCTAATCAAATTTTCTTAATTCATTATAGAATTTTTAATAATTATAAAAGACCATTAAAATATAATAAAAGGTGTGAAAATCTTTAGGAAAGCCAGTTGTCACACGTGTGGCACTAATTATGTTTAGCACTAAGCCAACTATAGTAATCATTCACTCCATCTTCTATTAATCCGATTTTAACTCTAAACACACTTTCCCATCCTACTCTAATCTCAAACCCTACTATGTAATTATTACTAATTTAAACTCTAAATAAATATTAGTGCATAATTTTTTATATTTTTATGCACCGAGTGTATTTTTGTTATTATAAAAAGTCCCTTGGTGGGCTACCCCACACGTGCAGTACATGATAGCTTTGGGCCCACTAAGCCCATAATATGAGGAAAAAAACAATGAAATGCAATGAACACAAATTTCAATTTTCTTCACTCTATAGTCTAAAGTCTTAAAAATAATTTCAACCCATTCATTGTAACATCTTTAATTTTGCGAATTCTTTTAGTTTCAAAGCTAATATCATGGTTTTTCATTCCCTCATATATGTTCAGGCTCGATAATAGACAAACCATATAGAGTGTAACAGAAAGTGTCTTCAATTTTTAAGAAAATAGTAATAAAAAAAAGTAAATCATTTTAAATGGATGAAATTTTCACTCGTGGTTTCTCATTATTGTATATAAATTTTTACAAATAATTGATATTTAATCTATCTACAATTTTGTTACTCTGATATAAAATAACTAAAACATTATAGAAAAGAGGTAAGCTGCTTTCAACTATAGGCAGTCGCACTTCAAACTTACCTCAACATTGCCTTCAATGTATCTATCTAGACATTTAGTCTAAACTTATCAAACTTTGACATCAATCAATTAAATACTTTTGCATATCACTTTTAAAATTGCTTTTTTATGAAATAATAAAGCAAAGTTGATCCTAATACATTTCTATTTCCCCAATTTAGTCCTATAAATGCAATAACCAATTTTTACGACTGATTATTGAACGTTCCAAGATCTATGCCCGAAACCTTTTTTTTAATGTTTACATCGAAATAGAGGTGTGATCTAAGTTTGGTACTAAAATTTTATTTACCAAACATATTAACACTTAATTTATATGGTCCCTACTAAGGTGACTCAATTATTGCTTTTTCAAAAGCTTTTGTTGTAAAGATGAGAAAGGATTAGAAGTGCAACCATATGAAGAAAAAAAAGGAGTGTATCACAGCTACACAGTACTATCTTTTCTATCTATTTATACTCCAATTCTTCTCCATTAACCAAAACACACTAAAATTAATCCACCAAAAATGGCTTCTGAGAAAATTGAGACTGTAGTTGCAGGAAATTATGTAGAAATGGAAAGAGAAGATCAAAGCAATTCCACTTCTTCTACTAAATCAAAACTATCAAATTTCTTTTGGAATGGTGGCTCGGTTTATGATGCTTGGTTTAGTTGCTCTTCTAATCAGGTTTTTTTTTAATTAATTTCATAATTTTTTTTATTACCCATTTGAGTTTTTGTGTTGATTAATAATGGGTTTAATTCAAAATTTAATCTTTTTTTGTGTAGGTTGCACAAGTTCTTCTCACATTGCCTTACTCGTTTTCACAACTTGGAATGCTTTCTGGGATTCTTTTTCAGCTGTTTTATGGCTTAATGGGAAGCTGGACTGCTTACCTTATAAGTGTTCTATATGTTGAGTATAGAACCAGAAAAGAAAGAGAAAAAGTTGATTTTAGGAATCACGTAATTCAGGTAAATTAATTATTTCAAATTTACCCAAAAATATTAATTATTTTAAGTCCAACTAAAGTTTGCAGCCTCTTAACTTTTGTTCTTACCGCAAAAAGTGTACCAGGTTGCCTCTAATGTTTTACAATGACGACATCTAATAGGAACTTTTAATTAGTTTAAGTAGTTATTTTGATCAAGTTTTTCGACTTTTAGAGTGCTAATATAAAATTATAAAAGCTTGGGAACTAGAAAGTGTCAAAGTTCATAGGCTTCCAGATATATTCGATTGTATATTGACTATCTATACCATTAGTTACTTCAATGTATTTACTAATTAAGAAGTGTTGATTAATCTGCAGTGGTTTGAGGTCCTTGATGGGTTGCTTGGGAAACATTGGAGAAATGCAGGCCTCTTTTTCAACTGCACTTTTCTCCTATTTGGATCTGTAATCCAACTAATTGCTTGTGCAAGGTATAGTCTCTTT
>CAOJBJ016808028.1:0-19374 GCA_948291685.1 Euphorbia celastroides | reverse complement strand
AGTTTAAATTCCAATTACAACTAAATATTAAAATTCTTCATTCTTTTTAAATTAAGAATCCACTTTATTAGTTTTCATACACTTTTTTCATCTATTTGGGGGTGAGTTTCACAATAAAAATTTTCATGAATTGGTATGTGATAAAGTTATAGATGTATTTTAGATTCATGTTGGTATTATTTCGTCAGATGATAGGATTTTTTTTTTCACCTCATGTACGCTAGTCTACTAATCTAGATGCTTATATAAACGGTGATCCCACCAGTTTAATTTTCTCATTTATATCTTCAAAATTTAGACTTAGAACCACAAAGAGATGCTTAACTGCTTAAGTGACCTAGCCCCCCATCTCATCGACCACTTGATGAAAGATTCTAATATAGTTATAATAGCTTGTCATAAGTATGCTATAATGTATTATATATATATTTGAAAATATTTTTAAATGAAATGTTTGAGTTTTACATTCAGCTTTTGGTTTCTATAATGAAACTCAAGTTTTCCGATGATTAATAGTCAATATCCCATATCTTTGCTTGTGCAACACTATATTTCAAGAACAACTTTCATTTTGTACATTTATATTTCCCATGTTACTGCTTTTGCAACACGTTATGTCAATAACAATTTTCAGTTTGTACACGAAGTTTCTCCAATATATTGTTTTCCATAGTCTCAAAGTGACGATCTATAAATAGCGCTGTTTATAGGCTCGTTATCTCCAAAGATGGAAGCGTACCTTTAAAACTTTTAGCATTAGTGAAAAGCTAAGCAAACTGTGTTTATATGCCGACATAAGGGGAGTAACAAAAACATCCACCAAAATTTGAACTAGACAACAATCAATTCCTATGTGCATTATTCGATCACGAGACACTAAAATTCTTCTAACGGCAATTTCACTAGTTTGTGAAAACTAAGTGAAAATGGGTATGTTATGAATTGCAAATTGCAATAACTTGAATGATGTTGCAAAAGTTAAGTAGATATTATGGGCATGTTTGGTATTATTGTTCTAACTGTAGTCTTTATAAGTTTCTTTTATAAACTTTTCACATGTAGACCAACAGATTTTGCTTTGAACTATTTATTTAATTTGGTCTCCTTATATTAATTAATTAGAAATTGTTTGATCATAATTATCAAACTAAAAATTTGTTACTTTTAATAAAAAACTTTAACCGTATGAGAAAGAAAATATAATCTGGCCTATGCTGAACAATGAGATGGACGGCATGGAAGCAATATGTCAAATGCAGAATGAAAGTCATGTGACGTTAGGTTAAAAAGTAACACAAAAGGTTAGTAAAAGCATAGACAAGTGACAAAAAAAATTTTAAAAAAATGGTCAGCCATGGGAGAAAAGCGTCAAAATAGAGAGAAATGTAACGCACAAATGAGAAATAAAAAAGAAAAAAATTACAGTAAGGGAAGATAATAAGGGAAGAAGGGCAGATGGCCCCAACATGTCTTGGGAGTATTAAGACAACAACAGAAAGAGTGTTGGCTTAACAACAACATAATTCCCCACTCTATTACACCCCTTTTGTTCCCATGTCTCTTATTTAAGTGCAACATTCCAATTTAACCAACTCTTTTCTCCATTAATTCCTTAACTACTTCTAATTACATCCTTTTCTTGCTAAATTAACCCCTTTTATAACATGGTGTAATCTGCTATATACTTAACTGTTATTGTCTGTGTGATTGTGATTTCATTTAAGTTTATATTTGCATAGCACATGCTTTAAATCAAATAGATATTTGCATGTGAATTTGGAAAAGCAATGTCTTATTCATTCTTATTTATGCGTATTAATTCTAGTCTATTTTAGTGAAAATTGGTATATGTGTCAAAACCGTATAACTGAAGTAAAAACAAACATTTTGTACAAGACACAACAAATGTTTCAAAAACGGAAGACAAAGTCAAAACCTATAAACTATCACAGGGTCTCACTCATTATTAGGTTATGGTGGAATTGGTTGGATCGCCAACATTACTCAAAATTACATACTGTATTCAATCAAGTGGTTTTCTATATATATATTTATTCAACTAATATGGGAGGAAATAGAAATTAATGAAAGCATTAACTTTAGAGAAGGGCCTGCCAGTCTTGATTTGCTGTATCATTCAACACAATAAAAATCAAAAGATTAATCATCAACAGAATCCCCAATAGAAGTATCCCAAATAGGAGTATTGTTTATATATTGTTAAAGTTGATGCTAAATCTTAAATTCTATAGTTCGCAAACTTGAGTACATATATGGATGAAATGAAGTTTTTTGTTTTCATATTCTTAAGTGTAACTGTAAATTGTTTTCAAGTTGGTGCTAGTTGTTGTACATTCCAATTGATCTTTGCTAATAAAGTCATGTCTTGAAAAAATAGTCACAAACCAATACTTCTTTTTGATAAATAAAGATTTTGAAGAGACCAAGGGTAAAACTCAAGACATTTCACTTCAATTTTGAGAGTTATACCAACTAAGTTACTACCCAATTACTTATGTACATATACTTAGATTTGTTAATAGCCAAACCTATCCGAACCCTCCTGAACTTGTCTATTCTTTTGTCTGGCACTCCTGAACTTTCAAAAGTTTCTCTCGCCCCCTTCTAAAAGTTCCAAAAAGTTTTTCTCTCCCCCTTGAATGCCACGTGTCGACTTCTGAGTTTGGATGTGTTTGGCCTTTGTTAATTGATTATAAAGAATATACAAAAGGCAGTTACAACCTTCTGCTTCATATCTAGTTCATCAATGAAACGAGTGTAGAAGAATTTTAATTTACAACACTTCTCCTCATTGTGTTTGTGTCAATAACATGTGATAACTAAATAATTGGTATCATACAATTTGCTAGGTGCATTTAAGACTAAACTCACGACTTTAAATGTGTCATTTGACATTGAAATTCCTAGTTTAGCACTTGAAGATAACAATGTAGAAATTTTGTTTCGTGTCATTGTAGACTCAAGTTTTTCTTGAAGAAACCAAATTCTTAAAAAGAAATAGTTTGTCAAATAATTGTTTTCCTGTAAATATGTAGGGGCAGATTAATATCATCCAAATAAGAAATTAAATGAAACGAGTTGAATATGAAAAATATTAATGATATTCTATCCTCTTTTCTTTTGACCGGAATGATATTCTATTTTTAAAATTGAGCATACACTTAACATGTGATATATATAATTCGTTTAATTTTGTCCCAATTGTAATTTTTATTCTAACAAAAACGTCATCGAAAGCAATACTCATCCCTATATATAATTCAAGTTGAATAGTTCATAATGGTTCCTGTATTGCTGGCTTTTTGCATTAATCTTAAGCCAGTTTCTTGAAAAAGAATAATTTTATTGTTTTAAAACAAACACTATACGCGTAAACATGCTTAATTAGCTGGCAATTTCAAAAGAGGAAAAAAAGCTTTCATTAAATGGTGATGTATGTTGAAAATTAAGTAGATCAAAATTCGTTCCGTCAAATTAAGATAAAACTTAAAACTGAATCAATGGCACTTCATAGTACCTACCAATCATATTTTTAAACTGATTTCACGAACAAGATTGAAGGGCCACATCGAATCTCCATCGCATTTTTTAACTCCCCTCAATAGTTGCTTTTAATTGTAGAAAATTGATGATTCAAAGAGTTGGACATTTGAAATATCTTATTTCTAATGAATGTCGTTGTTCTATTAACAATAAGTTTGAAAGAAGTCATTTACCGAATATCGGGTATTCTCGACTATCTATACAATTTTCCAAAAAACCATGTTATGACTTCCACATTGTAGCTGGGTATTTGGATAGAATTCACATCAATGACATTTATATAATATAGGTCAAATGCATATTTGGTTCTCTGAAGTTTACAATTTTTCTTTAAATATCCCTTGAAGCTGCAAACGTCAAACATGGTCCCCTGAAATTGAAAAAAAAAAAACATTCACTTCAATCCCTTCAATATCATGTGTCACTATATTGTGATTGGTTTGACTTTTTTTTTAAAAAAACCAATTTTTTTAATTTTATATTTTCATTCAATTTATGACACGTGACATTAAAGGAATTAAAGTGAACGTTTTTGTCAATTTTAAGGGACTGATGTGCATATTTTTGCCAACTTCATGAGGCTTGCTTTGAGTCCTTCAAATTTAGGGAGACATTTCAAGAAAAATGTCAACTTTAAGGAACTAGATACACATATGGCCGATACCAAATAATAACTCATATTAAATGGACGAAGATTTTTTAACCCTTAATTAGGACCAAAATGAAGATAACTAATTTTTGGAAACCCAATAAGGATAAGTTATTTATAATCTAAAATAAACAAAAATTCTAATTTAAAATAAAATTTAAATAAACACAAGCAATCTAAGAGAGAGAATATAAAAGTCATAATTTCAATATGTATCCATTATAAGTTGAAGACTTAAAATTTATTATTCAATATCATATATTTTTTATAATCCATTAAATTAAATTAGAAACAATTACAGTTCTCATAAAGCTAATCCCTCTACCTGTCAAAGAATCGACTACATTAGATAAAAGTTACGCAGTATGATTCACAGACTTGACATAGACGATTCTGAAAAACAAATACAAAGCAACCCACCGGAGTTAAAACTCCGGACATACACATGATAAAATACAAACAAAATTGCTTTTACAGCAAGACAAGCATATTCTTAGACAAGACTTATTACTAAAACAAAATAAAAACTCTGCAACCTATATTTCTTAGCCTTCAACTAATGAATTCCACAATAATAAATACATGTTTATTCCATAGCATCAACCAGTATTGCAGATCTGAAAATCTATTTCTCAGTGGAGATAGATCTGGGGTGCCTACAGTAAAAGATATCTAGGTATCTTGTCTAAAGCAGTTGAAGTCCAACCCAATATTTGAAGATTGAGTTATGCAGCAACGATCCCATGATTGAAAAAGACGAACGTGTAAAAGACGACGAAAAAGTGGATGCAAATTATTTCGCTAAAATAAAAGGGCAAGAAAGCAAAGAGTGAGAGGGAGAAAAAAAAACTCACAAACAAAACTCACTTGAAGAAAAGAAATGTAAAAGACGGCTAGGATATTAAAGTTTGTTAGTCGTTATTCAATATCATATTACTTTTTGAATTTATTAAGTATAGTTTGAATTTGAATTAGTACCGATAATACCGTGTTGTTTTTGGTTTGTTTATTTGAATGATTTACATTATTGTAAATAAAATTTATGAAATGAAATTCGGGCCATGCAAGTTATTTCTATGAATTGCAATTACACTAAATTTGCAACAAAAGTTTTAAACAAAATTATTGTGTTTAACATGTATTGGTTTCTAATTTTAAATAGTACTACTAATGAAAAAATGCGAGAAATAATCATTTTATATTATCTTTTACTAAATCAACAATTTTTTGAAGTATTAGGAAAACATTTACGTGGACCACTGAAAAATCATATGTATAGATATAAATTGAACAATAATTCAGTGATCCTATTTATTTGATATGATGATTGATACAATATATTTGTTATTTGGAATTATTTTAAACAATGTGAACTTCAACATTATATACCTCATGCTTTCCAGTTGTCCTCAAATCGTGCCCTAAATATAGAAATATTTTGAATGGAGTGACCAAAATCTCCTTATAAATTAAAAAAGTCTAAACTCACATTACATCAAAGGAACCAAACTCCACGCTTTTATTGGAAATTGAGATTAAATTATGCTTATAAGTCTTAGATAATAAGAATGTCCAATTATTTCAAAATTAGACATGGTGAGGTGTATCCCAATAAATTAGAATGTCCCATTCTCCATTTAATTCTTAAATTATTCAACCAAAATTAGTACTCCCTAACCACGTAATTACACCTATAAACATCCACTTAGGTGACATTAATATAAATTATCTACGCCAAGAAAAACGAGATTTTCATTTTGTCCAAGAGAAACAGAATTCCCTAAATAAAGGCATAAAAAACCCCAATAATTTTTTAAAAAATGTAGGGAGATAGAAATACTAACAGAAAAAAACAAATGGCAAAATCGTCATAAAAAATATTAGCATTGGGTTTGGTCCCGTTGACCCTTAGAATTCCAATGGCGGCCCCTACGCCGTTGGCCTTGCTTGTGTTGTATTAAAAACCCAACACAAAACAACACACCCCAAATACAAACAATACCCAAAAGCTTTTTTCTTTTGTTTTCTTTTTCTCTGAAAAGAAAAAGAAAATTTCGAGAGGAGAAGATAAGACCCAAAACAAAAACAGAAAAGGCTGCTGCTGTTGCTATTAGAAACCATTTCTTCTCCCTGCAAGTGATGGAGATGAGGGAAGACGATGATCTGCAGTACTACAAGTGGATCAAAGTGGCTTTGGGGCTTGTAATTGCGCTGAGCTTCGGATTAAAAATGGGAATTCTACTGTGGTGGAAACCCAGAAGAATTGAAATTCATTTCTCGAAGCAAGGAATTCGTGGTCCGCCTTACAGATTTTTCATCGGCAATGTGAAAGAGCTTGTTCAGATGATGCTTAAAGCTTCCTCTCAGCCTATGCCTTTCTCCCACAATATTCTCCCTCGTGTTCTCTCGTTCTACCATCACTGGAAGAAAATTTACGGTAAACTTTTCTCAGTTCTTGTTGATTTTAATTTTGTGGCTTTTGTTTTTTTCTGAGTTCAGGTGGTTGTTTTTGTCGCTTTTCTGCTTTGATGTTGAAGTTCTGAGTAAAGTCTGTTGCTTTTCTCGAAAATCCCAGATCATTAATGTGGTTTTTGTTTTCAATTGCTCAGAATTTGAATTGAGAAAGGAAGAAGAATTCGTAGTTATTGCACTTATTTGGGGTGTTTTTAATGATGGGTTGGAGTAGGGTCGTACAACTAAATGAATGCTGGGTGAATTAATGGCTGCTGGGCTTTTCTGTTTTTGCCAACTCCATACTTTCTATTTGAGGATTTTTTTACCAATTGGTGCAACTACTTCGATTAATTTCAGGTGCAACATTTCTTGTTTGGTTCGGACCTACGGTTCGGTTGGCTGTGTCCGACCCGGATTTGATCCGAGAAATATATACTACCAAGTCTGAATTCTATGAGAAAATTGAAGCCCACCCTCTTGTAAAACAACTCGAAGGCGACGGACTTTTGAGCCTCAAAGGCGAAAAATGGGCTCTCCATAGAAAAATCATCACTCCTACGTTTCACATGGAAAATCTCAAAGTAAGTTTATTTTATTCAAATTATCGTACAGATTTTAGCTTTGGCCAACATTTAATTTGATGTAGTTTGTTCGATTCTATTGTTTTGACAAAAATTTGAAAAATGAAACTTTTTAGATCAACATTAGAATGACTTGACTTTAATGCTTTGACATTAATGCTAATTGTGTATTGTAATTATGTGGGTATAGCTGCTGGTGCCGGTGGTGGCAAAGACGGTGACGGAGAAGTTGGAGGAGTGGTCGGAAAAGTCAAAGTCCGGCGAGGTGGAAATCGAGGTGTCGGAGTGGTTCCAAACCCTAACAGAAGACGTGATCACAAGAACCGCATTTGGGAGCAGCTACGACGCCGGAAAATCCATTTTCCGGCTACAAGCTCAGCAAATGCTGCTCGCCGCCGAGGCTTTCCAAAAGGTCTCGATCCCCGGCTACCGGTATTTTCCGACGAGGAGGAATCTGCAGTCGTGGGAATTGGCCAAGAAGACCCGGAAATCGCTGATGAGGCTGATCGACCGGCGCCGGCGAGGGAATTCCGGCGACGGCGGAATCAGGGAGGAAAAGGGGGCGAAGGATTTGTTGGGATTGATGATTGAGGCGTCGGAGACGAGCCCAAATGTGAGTGTAGATGACATAGTAGAAGAATGCAAAAGCTTTTTCTTCGCCGGAAAAGATACCACATCCAATTTGCTGACGTGGACGACGGTCCTACTAGCTATGCACCCCCAATGGCAGGTGCTAGCACGTGACGAGCTCCTTAGGGTGTGTGGGTCACGTGACATCCCCTCCAAAGATGATGTTTCCAAGCTTAAGACGGTAACTTCTCTTCACCTAAATTCTCCTTTTGTCTCTTTCACTTCTCATAATAGATTGGGATTGCATTTCCACCCTCTTAATTTAAGAGCTTTGTTTTTAAACCATTTTTTTTATAAGTAGTGTATTTAAGTTTTGAGAAATTAGCATAAATGGAGTAATTACATTGTTTAATGCCAAAATTGAAGTTAAAACAAGTGCGAGAAAATTTTTTAACCAATAGCTGAAAACGCAATACCAAACATGTCTTTGTTGTATTTTTTTCTATTACTACTATCTTTTGGTTGAAAGTTATGTTCTAAAAATTTTGTTCCTTGATTTGGTTTGCAGTTGGGCATGATTTTGAATGAATCTCTGCGGTTATACCCACCGGCAATCGCCACGATCAGACGGTCGAAAACCGATGTTGATCTCGGGGCCTACAAGGTTCCACGCGGGACCGAGGTTTTGATATCGATCCTGGCCCTTCATCACGATCAGGCCATATGGGGGAACGATGCAAATGAGTTCAATCCGGGGAGATTTTCAGAAGGTGTGGCAAAGGCAGCAAAGCACTCTATTGCTTTTATGCCATTTGGGCTTGGTGTTAGAACTTGCATTGGCCAAAACTTAGCCATTTTGCAAGCTAAACTCACTCTAGCCATTGTATTGCAACGCTTCTCATTCAGATTGGCCCCTACTTATCAGCATGCACCCACAGTCCTAATGTTATTATACCCGCAATACGGTGCACCCATCATATATGCAAGGCTAGCTGATCCCCGAGATGAGCCATCGACCTACAAGGGCGCTTGAGTCATTTTTTGTATCCCCCGATTTCAGATTGAGAGGAAAATTTATGGTTCTTAAAAAAAATTGGTGTAAACTAACCCGAGGCCGGTGTTTTTTTTATATATTTTTTAGGAAAATATATGTAAATTTTTTTAGGCTTGTCATGTAATCAATCAATGGTGTTGAACAGAAAGTGTTGTTGTTTGGGCATTGTTTAGATCAGGAGTTTGGCACATTTGCTAACAAACTTAGGCAGCTTTTTTGGATGTCTATTTCTTGTACGTAATGTATATTTGGTATACAGTTTTGTAATATTATCTGTTATGCCTTCATTTTACTAGTTAACTCTGTCTACCTCACCTTATATATATGATTATGTCTTTATCAGATCTTTTCGTAACAGACAAACTAATCTTTTCTACTTTTAGTTAGAAATCACAAAATCCACTCGATTACTACACCAAATTAATTTCGTAATCCACCAAAAGTGAAGTATTTGTGTCAGATTGAGAACTCGAATTTTCAAAGATCAATTGGGTATTTGGACCATAAGGAAAATAATGAAAAAGAGATTTTGTCCAATCACACAAGATAGCAGTATTATGAAAAGAATTGGAAAAGTAATTTTATTTGGAATCAAAGTTTTGTCTTTTTAGGATAGTTATAGAATTTTGGGAAATGGGTACGCAGACTGAAACCCAATAGAGACAATTGCTATGTTTTTAAGTTTCCACAATTTCAAAGTTTATAATTTTTAGGGCATTGATTTGCGCCTTATTCCATTACCGACATGATACCTCATAATTCATTGATGCCTCTTTTTTCTCATCTAATATATAACTTTTTATATTTCTTCACAAATCAAAATCCCTGCTGTTTTTGTTATTTTAAATTGGCAAGCTCAATCAATAACTGATATTAACATAAAGGGAATTGTTATATTGTGCCTCCAAAATTAACTCGAAATGTGTGGATTCAAACAAAAAGCATCAAAGCCAAAAAAATAAGTACAGATGAGCTCATAAGTCAGGGAAAATATATAGCTAGTTCGATTAGTTAGCGAATACATCCACTGTTACATTCCATTTAACCGAATCCATGATAAAACTTCTTTTCATGTATTCTCCCACATTTTAAGGAGAAATGGAGTGGTATAGTGCTAACTAGGTGGTAGCTCCATAAAAAAAAAGAAGAAGAAGAAAGAAACGATGAATGTTAGTATAAAATAAAATAAGGAACAATTAAAGAACTGAAATTGTGCGATAAGAAGATTTAAAGCAAAAGACAAAAGTAGCAAACCGATGCAAGAAATGTTGTATTGGAAGGAAATGCAACGGCATGGATTTATAATAATATAATTGATGGGGGGAGAAGTGAGATATGGGAAGAAGCAACCTTAGTTTTTGTATAGCTTTTTGGGATCTTCGATATGAAGTAAGTAAAATAAGAAGATGTTCCCCATAAAGCATGTGAGAGATTGCATGTTGGCTAATGTTTGTGTGTTTTTGCTTTTGTTAAAGAATCAAAGCATGCTATCTACCATGTGATCTCCTTCCTTTGTTTCCTTATTTTTTTTTTTTTTTATTGTTACTTGTTTACTTGTTTACAACACTTTTAGAAAATCACAAAATCTATGCATTTGTCCCGAAGATGATAATTCTAAAAAATGATTATTCGTGATTCAAAAGTTAAGTTACTCATAGTCTTGCAATTTCATATCCGAATACAAAAAGCTTCCATGCGTAATGGAAATAGAGATTCGATTTGGCGAAGTGGATTCATGTAGGACTAGCCTAAAAGGGGAGATGTAAAGTGCAACTGCGCAGAGCCCATGATCAGAATGAACCTAAAATAATGTTTTTTGGTTGTTTAGGTTTTTTATATTGAAAACGTAAATTTAAACATAAATGTAGTATGAATCAATTCGTAGACATTTTAAATTATACCAAATATCTTAGTTAAATCCAATTTACATAATCTCAAAACTTTGGGCAACTTATTTTAATAGACCAAATTTAATAATTGATTGGGACTAAATATCTCCTAACGTAAACTCATAATATAAATAACAAAACATGTAAACTAATTGCACCAAGTATCCAATAAGCAAAAGTAATTACAATGCATACCATCTCTATTTACATAATCAATATAAATTTAGTACATATCCATTACAACATATTTCAAATTGGTAGCGATACAAAAAAGGTAGTTTTAAGATATGTCACTACACATCCGTTACGCAACCATTATACAATCATTGCATGTTTAGAACATATCCATTATAGAAAATTTTGAATTGACTTTAATACGAAAAACGACCTTAAAATATATCATCAAACATTTATTACATATCATTTGCATATACCATTACATATTTATATACAAATCTATTAGATATCCAACTACATATTCAATATTATCCAGTACATATTGAGTTGTTACATGTCCTACACATATCCTTTACATATCAAATTAATAAAAACTCAGAAAAATACATCTTCATGGATCTAGTTTCGCAGATAAAAATAAGACAATAAAAATATCTAAATTGGCACATAATAAAATCATAATAAAATCAACAGTTTGCGGTATATATGAAATTGTCAATATAAACGGAATCAGTTAATGATGGGTTTAGGGTAGAGGATAAGACATATGTAACTAAGATTCATTTTTCTTATTACGTAAATAAAATCTTTTTGGTCATGTTATATAAATAGTTTAGCAAAACTATACACACATGTCTATTTTCCTAAATTTTCATTATACTTTTTGAATTGAAAGTCCAATACATTTTTTTAAGTTATTTATAAGGCTCCAAAATTCCTAGAAGGAGATTAGATATGCCAATATGCAAGACATGAGATTCTTAAAGTGGGAAATTGTTCTAAATATTCCTTTTTTAAAACTTCACTTTTAATTTATTTCCTTATTACTCCTTCTAACATATCCTAACTAGAATCTAATTGGTCAATTTCTTTTTTACGTTCCAAATATCAGAGCCAAACTCCTTTCCTTTATGATTTTCTTTGCTCAATCATCTTCTTTTCATCCTTTTCTGTTAGGTATTTTTCTTACTATAATGCTTTCCATCTTTCTTCTTATCCATTATTTGATTTTCTTTGTTCCATTTCTGTTCTTCCCTTCGATCGCTTCTCTACTACTCGGTTTTGCGCTTTGTTGTCATTCTCCTTATTCTCCATGTTATCTTCTTCATATCAATTGTTGCTTTGATATAATCCTTCGATTATCATTTTTGTTCTTGTACATTGTTTGATTTGCAATTTGTTTCATTTGAGATTTTAATTTTGATTACTTTGAAACTTCAATTTCAATTAGTTTGTTTAGTTTTTTTGTTTCAATTATTGATTTGGCTACAAAGTTATTGCACTATTTGCGGTTTTTCAAACTTTGACGATTTCAAAAGAGTTTGCAAATAAGGTGTTTGATGGATTGCCTGAACAATGGAAAAATTATTAAAGATAAAATTGATGGAGCTTTGCTTTGAATTTCATCAAGTTTCTATTAGATTTAGCTTTGAATTGATTCACGACTTATTTGTTTGATTAAAGCTTTTAAATTTCTAATTTGAATGGTAACAATCGAAGATATCTATGTGTTTATCAGATATGTATCTGATTTTGCAGTTTCATATTTTTTAGTATATGATAGTTCTATGGTAAGTACCTAGTAGGAAGTTAATAGAATTCTGATTTTGTAATTTTGTTTGTTTATATCTTTCGAATTTTTGTTATTCAATGATAAAAATGAAGTATACGGTTCCTACAGGTTTTAATTGCAAATTCGAAAGGTATAAACAAACCAAATTACAAAATTTGCTCACCAGTTTGCAAACATAAATTTCATGCATTGAGCAAACTTCCAGTGTAATAAAGTTCTTATAAGATACTCACCATTTTTTTTATCAAATAGCGATAAGTTAGGAAAAACAATTTCGAAGGAATTTGGTAGGAATATTGTCAAATGATGTTGTATGAAATATAGTAAAAACATGTTACAAATGTAAACTTGATGGATTGAAAATCTTGCAATAAAATATAAGAATTCTTCTAGATTTTTACTGCCAGATATAAAAATTCGATTTTGTTTCGAAAAAGTATATAACAATGGATGATGTTTTAAAGATAAAATAATAAACTTTAAAGTAGTATGTCGAAAAAATTAACGGTTTGATAAATAATGATAAATAAGGTAATAAATGTTTTTAAAAAATACATGATTACTGATGATATCATCAATTAAAAAGAATGAACAGATGAAAGAGAGGGTAAGCTTTGTGATTTGGATTCATTTTCATTCTAACTGCCAAAAGTACATTCTCACATTCCTGAAATTCAAACTAACTGATTTTTCTAAATTGGAAGTTTGATGCAACGAGGCAATTGAAGTTTTAATACCAATCCTTGGAGATATCAAATGTATTTTTTCTTATTTATTTATTTTATTTAGAATCAATCATGCTTTAGAAAAATTCATAATTTGACACATAACGAAAAACAAGGACCCTATTTTGAAAAAAGTTCGCAAAATTTTTTTTTGAAAATGTATCAAAATACAAGATAAGTTTTTATAATTTGCCATTATGTTTTAGGCAGTTTAGCAAGTAAAACTATAAGTAAAATTCTTAAAAGAATTTTAGAATGATGTTAGAGAGATAGCACAAAAAAAGTGAAAATAATAATTTAATTATAAATCTGAGATAAATATTAGCCTCGACAAAATACAATGGATAGTTTTGGATATTGTTTTGATGTTTTAAAAGTTGCTTTTAGACTTTAAAAAATTAAATTGACTGAGATTAACTAAGAAAGTGCAGCTCAACAACTCTCGAAGTAGATGTGAAAATTCTATTATAAAAATTCTATTGTAAAAATAAATTATTTAAAATTTTGTATTATAATACTGTTTATGCTCCAAATATTTGTTATTATTCTTTTATTGCTTCAATTGAAATTTGAATGAATTCATAATTTTAGAGTACTTTATAATAATTACCAAAATAAAAAAAAAAAACATACAAATCCAAGTAATTTTTCAAAACCATAGCCCAGCCCCATCCTAATGATGAGATTTTATATGCAGGATCGGGTACTAACCCATTCAACATCCAAAAGTCTACAGTTTTTGTGGCATTAAATAAATATTTATTTATTTCAATAAAATAAATATTAAAAATGTTTGAGTCATTAGATGTAGGGGATAGCAAGAAATCTAATGTATCTATCCGAATCCGAGAATCGAGTCGAACTGAACTGAATTGGATCGGATCTAACTAAATTAGGTTCGTTATTTGGTTCTTCTATATTGTTAATTTGGTTTTCGGTTCAGTTTTTGGTTCAAAGGGTAAAAAATCTAATAGACCGAGAACCGAATCTAATTAAATTATTTATAAATAAGTTATAACAAAACTCATATTCCTATTCATTATTCAGTTATAATAATGCTACCATCCCATTAGTCGTACAAAACTTGAAGATGAACTATTTTTTAAAATATTTTTTCTCATGTCTGCTATGCGAAAATGTAAAAAAAAAAGAAGCAATTATATATAGAGCGTAATGAATATTATCAAAGAAAAAATTGTGAAGAAAATATATTTCGGTTGTTTTGTGAACCGAATCGGACCGAATCTAAATATTTCACTCCGGTCCGGATCGAACTTAAATTATTTAGGTTAGGTATTAGGTTCTTATTGTATATTTGCTATTTAGATTTTCGGTTCGGTTCTTAGACCGGACCTAGATTTGCTCTCTCCTAATTAGATGGAAAGTGGATATTTAGTACCTGATGCCAAATATAAAAGGGAAATTGTACCATACACTCTATTTTATAAAATATTATTTACTTTACATCAAACTCCTGTTTATTTATGTTTATGTGACCTTTGTGCTCCCCCTTCCCCCATGCGCCTCCTCCTTTCCCTCTCTTCAGATGTCACTATCAGTCTTATCTCTCTTCATTAATTTTAATTTTCGAAACTTAAAATCGTTATATCTCTCAAACAGTTGATTTTTTTGACTCGGTTCTTTAGAATTTTTCGTTCGTTTTATTGTTATCTTTAAAACAAGATCCATGATGACATACTTTTAACGGAAAAAAAAATTCGAATTATAGATTTTTTCTATAATTATCTATAATGTTATAGAAATGATCTATAATGATCTATAATGCTATAAAAATGATCTATAAAGTTATACAATTTTTATATAATACCGTATAGGTTAAAAAGCGACATTATAGATAGTTATGGATCGTTATAGGGTTACAAAATGACATTATAAATCATTATAGGTTCGTAAAATGACATTATAGATCATTATATGTTTGTAAAATGATATTATAGATCATTACAAGTTCATAAAATGACATTACAGATCATTATAAATCGTTTTAGGTTTCGAAAATGACATTATAGATCATTATAGACTTACAAAATGACATTATAGACCATTATAGATTTACAAAATGACATTATACATCATTATAGGTTTACAAAATGACATTATAGATCGTTATAGATGATTATAAGGTATTTGGTCTATAATGTCATTAAAATCGCTATATATATAGATGACATTATAGATCATTATAGATTCATAAAATGACATTATAGATTTTTTAGATTTACAAAATGATATTATAGATCATTATAAATATAGATTTCAATAATGAGAGTGTAGATCATTTTGGATTGAAGAGAAATCTTGATAAGTTCACAAAATGAAACTAAAACGAGTTCGCAAATTGGAAATCTCAGATGAAATCAATAAAATCCTTAACCAATACACATATAACCAAAGCCAAAAAAAAACAGAAGCAGAAAAATCTAATGTGAATACAAAGCCAAATACTATAGCAAAATATTACATTACAAATTGCAAGACAATAAATTTCACTAAATTTATGCGAAGTACTGAGCGGAGTGAGCGGGAATGGCGGGAATGAGCGAAGGCGGCGGGAACGACAGGACTGAGCGGAGGCGGCGGGATCTGAGCGAAGGCGGGAACGATGATGGCGGACTGAACAAAGACAGTGGCCAGGAACGGTGAGATCTGAGGGACCAGTTGACGATGGCGGGCAGCAAGATCCAGATCTGGTCCAGCGGTGACGGATCTAAGGGCGGCGAACGGCGGCGGCAACATATTTGGTTTCAAATCGATTTTCCGAGTACAAGATGAGATTCAATGGCGGCGGCAAGTGCGACGGCTTCAGGTGCGGTGGCAGGTACGACAACGTCAGTCCGACGGTGGTGGTTGAGAGGCCGTGAAACTTTTTCGGCGAGATTTTTTGTCAAAATGGTTTTGGTGTGTTTGTCAAAATGGGGGTATGTGGCTTTTGTGAATTAAAAGTTGAATGAGCGTCAAAAAGGAATAAAAAAACTAGGCTGCTGTAGCGGAAAAAGTTTTGTCCACTTTTTATTGTATTTAGCTGCTTGTCCCAATATAAAAAACCCTAATGATACTAGTGATTTTCAAAATTATATTGGGAAGAGAATGGATTTGCCGTTGAGTTGGCCATTGTAAACTCCAATCCCATTTATAAATAGTGTGACGGTGCACTAATATTACTACAGATTAATTCTATATTTATGATAAGAAGGATGACGATCAACAACTTTTAGATAAAAAATTTGAAAAATTGACACCAATATTCAATAGCTACAAACTATTTATATAATTATTCAACATGAAACTTATTTACAGAAATAATAAGTTTAGTTTTATATTTACATTTTTAACACTATATAATATATAGCCCCATACCCACACCCCTTCTTTTCCTCCTCTGTATCGACCTCAGCCTTTTATTTTCATTCTTCTCAAATCCGATTGAAACTTTCATCCTTTCAAATCCGCATCCATCTCCAAGTTCGCCACCGGCGTTTGTTGCTCCATTGACATTCCGACGTTATCATCCTCTTCTTCTTTTTCTTCTTCTTCTTCTTCTTCTTCTTCTTCTTCGACGAGATTTCGCCATCAATTTCGATTTCATTCAGTTATTTTTCAACTTCGATTCTCTTTTACCGGTGAGATTCCGACTCAACATCACCATTGCATCTCAATTTCGGCTTTCATTCGGTTTGTTCCTATACTTTGATTTCAACGTTTTATCCGATTTCGATTTGTTGAAAGTGCTTCTGACTCTCTTTTTTTTTCTTAATCTTCTGTTTGTTGGTGTTTTTGAGATCCAATGGTGGTGAAGATGATGAAATTGTGATGAAGATTATGATGTTTCAAGGATGGACACAAGGTGTTCGGTAAAATGCTTCTACATTGAGAGTGATATGTATACTACATATAATGGCAGTGTATTGGTTGCGTAACATGTATAATGGATTCTTCTTATTCTTTCTTGAATCATAATTGAATTTGCAAGTGTGTAATAGATATGTATTGTATATGTAAATCATATGTAAAGTTTGTGCAACAGTCTGTAAACCAGTTCGGAATTTTTTATGTAAAGCATATGTATTGGCTATGTAATGTATATGTATACATACATGAATGCATAATAAGACAGTTTTTAGATCAGTTTAACCATTTCGGAATAATATGAAAATTAAAGGTAAAACATATGTATATGCGATGCAAAAAGTATGTAAAGCATATGTAAGGCATATGTAAAACATTTGTATAGACATGTCATTTTTGTAACTATGAAACTTAAGTAGATACTTGATGATAATAGTTTTGTTATTTATGTAATAAGTTAAATTTAATTGTCATTCTCTTAAATTAAAAGTTAGTTTTTGTATATTTTTATAAGTTATTTTAAAAAAAAATTGAATGCAAATTCGTCATCACGTGGATATAATTAACTAATATACAAGTCTAGGACCTAAAATATGGATGCCAACCTATATTTGTCAATACAATAATACAAGCAACTGTTACTGAGCCTATACATGAAATGGTGAAATTAATCATGACGAATTTAAATATTTCAAATTACTAAATAAAAATATTATTATTAAACATATAAAAAAAGTTAATTTAATCCCTTGTGGTATATGTAAGGGTGATGCCAAAACAATTGCGCTGGCCGGTTATATAGCATATGCAAGCCTTGAGTAATGCATGCGAATTGGTACCTTTTGTTTTTCTTAAAATGAGCAAACCAATGGATATTTATAAATGAATAAAATAAAAAATGAATTAGTTGTAAATTAGGAATTTGAAGTACTCTAATTAGTTGTAATTAGACCTGTTCGTCAGGCGGGCCGGGCTGAGTTCGGGCCGGGTTCGTCGGATTTTTTATTAAAAAATACCAACCTAAGTCCGGCCCAAGTCCATGATTAAAACTTCGGGCTCGGACCGGACTTTGGCCGGATTTATGAAGTCAAAATCAAACCTGGTCCACGGTCCGTTAATAAATTTTTTTATTTTATTTTATTATTAAATAAATTATAAAAAAATAGAACTCTATATAAATTTTACATTTGAATACATAGTATAGTAAAATCCTTAAAAGAATAGTTAATAATTTAATAAATTAGTGTTAAAATAAACATATAAACTAGTAAATATAATATAAAAATGTAAATGAATATATTTTTTATTCGTTGGACCGGGTTCGGGTATTTATATAAAAACCAAGCCCGGTCCGTAAAATTTCGGGCTTTAACGGGCTCGGGCTCGGGCTAAACTTTATATTAAAACGTATGCTCAAACCCTCCATTTTATGTGGTCTCGTACCCGAATCTACGAACAGATCTAGTTGTAATGTGGGAGGATACAGGCAAATGCCTTTTCATCAATGTCAAAGACAGGCTATTTTTTGCTATATAACACTTCACCTTCTCTAAACATACCTTACAAATTAATAAACAATTTGATTTTGTTATTGTTGTTTCTGGTATATGTCACCTTATCCAATTATTATTTATTGTCGGATTCAATAGTCGGCGAAAAGTAACAATAACCTTTTAAAAAAAGTAAAGTCGCTTTATGAAAATCTATTGTTAATATTAATTCATATCAAAGAGTTTTTAACTTTCCATCCATTTTATCAGAAGGTGTATTATTATATTTTGACTTTGTTCTCTTTAGTTTAACTCTCATTTAATTCAGTTAAATTAAGTACATTTTAATTTAATTATCATTTAATTCAAATTAATCTGATATAAATTTTAGTTTAATTAAGTTTCAATAAGTCTCATTAGATTTCAAATAAGTTTCAACAATAATTTTTAGTTCAGTTCCATTCAGTTCTTGTTAGGGGTGTAATTTACATGTCTTTTATGTCTATTTTAGGTTAGTTTCATGCATCATTAGGTTAGTTTTGTCTTAATTTCATGCATTTTATCTTTTATGTGAGATATTCGTACTTTTCATTTTCTCTTTATTGTTTTTGACATGTCTTGATAGGAATTAAAGCTTGATTGGAGATGTGAAGTTGATGGGAAAACAATGGAGCTAAAAGTTAGAGTTGCTGGAAATTTTCTTTCACGACAGCTTGAAATATTTCGAACATATCTCATCTGTCTGATGTCCGATTGGGATCATTCTATACACTGTTTCGAA
>CAOJBJ016807151.1:0-13471 GCA_948291685.1 Euphorbia celastroides | reverse complement strand
TGTTGAATGGCAACAATTCATATCCGTCCCGCTCTCAGCTTTCATCTCTTTGTCATTTTCTGTCTTGGTCAAATAAATATTTTAATAAGACCTTAAACAGATTGAGGTTTTTCTTTTTTTGTTAGTGCTATGTATCATTGTGAACTTTTCTATGATAGATGTGAAAGTTAGGGCTTCGGGTTTCCACAGTAAAGAAAAGATTTACAATATCACTCAACTTTTGAACTCATGCAGGGGCTTTGCCATGTAAGTGAACTGACATCAAGCTTTTTGCCAAAAGCTGAAGATGTAAGTTCTCGTTTGCTTTCTCTTGCAGCGACAACATACATTTTTTGCGAATATGTTATAAGTAGTTTTTCTCATACAGGCGTTTAAAGTTGGAGACCGTATTGATGTTAAGCTTGTTGAGGTACGAACTTCAAATTCTGTTTGCTATCTTGATCTCAAACCTGTCAATTGAGTTTACTCAATCAGTAATAAGCTGAACTTACTTATTTGAAGTGATCTTTTCTATCTACTATATAGATAAATGAAAAGGGTCAACTTCGGCTCAGTCGTAAAGCACTACTTCCTGAACCACCTACAGATAAGCCCAGTGCAACTGCAAAGACTAATCCAAGTGGCTCTATCAAAAGCACCGTGATCTCAAAGAAGGCCAAAGTAACCAGAGATGGGGCTCTTGCCAACAAAGATAAGCCAAAAAAAGGAAGTAGTGAAGTTGTCAGCGGGGGTGCGTTGGTGAATGGAGAGGCCAAAATCGGGTAATAAGCGATTGTTTTCGTAGTTTAATCAATCCAATATGTGGAAAGTGATGGATGAGTTACAAACTGGAGGTATGATTCACTTAACCCTCATAAATTGCATGCACATAGATGTCATCATATGCTTCTTAGCTATTTAGGCATTCAAATTGATCTTCAGGAAATGTTCTCTTTCCTTGAAATTGTCTTTTGAAACAAACAGTTTCTGTAATTTAATAAACTATAGCGTCATATTGTTTCTAACATTCTTCACAAGTAGTAATATATCTCAGAACTAGATATTAGTGTTGTCTTAGCTAGTTAAACTCAATTCCTTTCTTCTGAATACATTTGAGATGAATTCTGAAGGATTGTAGTTAAGGCATGTGATGTTCATGGTTTGCCAACTGATAATGTTGGCTTGAAGACGTTGTTTCTAGGCTCTGTTTTTTTTCAACTGAATGGCTGGTGGCAGAACTAAACTGAACTGGAAACTTATTGAATAAGTACTGAACTGAGCTGAAACTTACTGAATAAGTACTAAACTGAAACTTATTAAATAAGTAGTGAACTGAACTGAAATTTGTTGAATAAGTGCTAAACTGAAACTTATTGAATAAGCATTGAACATAAACTTATTGAATAAGTACCAAATTGAAATGAAATGAAACTTATTGCATTAGAATTGAGTTGAACTGAACTGAATGGAACATAAGTTGGAAAGAAGACAGTTTAAATCCCATACCGAATCGAACAGAAACAAAATCAACTAAGCACGCATTCCTTTTGATAATTGAAGGTTGCTTCTTATGTATGCAAATGAAGAAGCTGACAGATTGTTTTGTGTGGTCATTTCAGAAATGGGTTGCCATCTGAAAACTAGAGCAAGGCTTAAGGGCTATTGATGGCCCATTGTTAGCAGAGGAAAAGTGAAAGGATGAAGTTATAAAAAAGCATGACTTGTCTTCGTCTACAGAAAAGCATGCTCCTCTACCTTGAATTGAAGATTTTTTGACAACCTCCCAATGTGATATGTCGTCCCCCCCCGGATCAAAAGCTGTAAACAAAATTAGTCTATAAACTAAGTTTGAGTGTTCAACTAAAGTGCCAGTGTTTTCCCGTATTTTCTCAGTTCAATTTCTGTTAATATGCAGCAAATTAGATATTCGTAGCATACTCTACTTATTGAGACACTTGAAACAATTGTGTTTTTGTTGGAACTGACTAATGCATAAAGTTTGGTGGCTGCAGTTGCCAAAGTGCCTTTTTTACTCTTTAGTGCCACTATCCCTTGGAACTCTTACTATAGGAGAAACTGTAGTTTGAGGCTGAGGAGGTCAAGACAAGAATATTTGCGTTGAATGTCTAGTTTGAAGCTATCCAAGTCTCTGGGAACCATATTTGATTCCTTTCTTGCTTTGTTCTTGTTTGAAAAAGTAAATGCTTTGCTAGTATGCTATTTTCTTTTACCAATGCATTGGCAAATGAATTCTACCCTCTATTATTTATGTATAGTTTCAATCTCCATTACTTATTTATTATATATCAGTGAATGAACAATTCACTCTCGCTGATTGTGTGGCATAATCGAACATGTAGATGGACCCATGCATAAAACAGCGGAACTAAGAGATTAATGCAATAAAATCATAATAATACAATATCTATTCTAAACCTTTGCCGTCATTTATCATCCGTCTCTTCATAAAAGCCGTTCCTGGTTGTTTGTTTGTTAGGGAATGAGAGAATTTATAATGGTTTCTTCTTTCTCATCCATTACTTTATAGAATTTCTCTTTTATTTCGGTGAATAATCTGCATCCTTATTTTTTTATGACCCGCTACTCTGCTAAATACTATGAAGTTTGAAGCAAATAAAATTAAGGGTAAACTTCAAAAACATACTCGGTTTCACACTTTTGCAAAAAAAATTTTGAAGTTTATTTTTTTACAAAAGCATACCTTGTGGTTTTAAAATTTTGTAAAAAATGGCTAATCACAAGGTATGTTTTTGAAAAATTGTATATTCGATAATGTTACATAAGTTATTTTAATAAATTCAACATTCATATATTCTAACTATATTATTTGTGAATTATTTATCAAATTTTGAATAATTTTCAGAATTGTTTCGTTTTATTATGATTTTTTAAAGTTATGATCAATTTTTAATTAAAATAAATATCAAAACTTCTAAAAAAATCTCAAATTTATTACTAATGTGCATTTTATTGTTATAAAGAAACCTGTAAAATTTCACTTCAAAATAAAGAAGATTATCCTTTCAAATGTGGTTTTAAAATTTTGAGAAACATGTTTTTGTAAAATTTTGAAACCACGAAGCATGCTTTTGTAAAAAACTAAACTTCAAATATGTTTTTGTAAAAGTGTGAAACTATATGGTATATTTTTGAAGTTTACCCTATAATTAAAAGACAAGCAAGATACTCAACTAAAAGATAAAAAAAAAGAGACCTCTCCGGAAGATGAATCTAGACAAAGTGAGCTGGAATTCACTAGGCACAAATACCATAGAGCATTAAATATATATAACTACTATATTAAATTTATCTTTCATATGCGAAAAAAGAGACCTCTCCGGAAGATGAATTTGGACAAAGTGAGCTGAAATTCACCAGGCACAAATACCATAAAGCATTAAATGAAAATCAAAGACCATGTGGATGTTGTTAGCCGAGAACTTGATAAAAACAAAGACAATTGACTAACTCTAGCTATAAACTCGAGTATCGATTCATATATATATATATATATATATATATAACTACTATAATCTTTCTTGAAATGACTAGTTTGCCACACTTCCAACATATCACTTTGAATTTCTTGTTAGAAAACTTTTTTTTGACTGAAAAAAAAGTTTCGTTAAAAAACTTTGTTGGAAAACTTATTGTTGTTTCTTTTAAAATTTCGTTAATATTCTTCGTTTTCGTTTGGATTTTGGAAAATTCTTCTTCTTCAATCATATTGATAGAATCAGTTCCAACTAATTCTTTCCTTTTAGATTACTTTCAATCTCTTAAGCCCTTAATGGCTCTTCAATTCTAAGATGACTTTCGAGTTGCACTAGAGTCAACTCTTCTATTTTATGTTTCAAAGTTCATTTAAAATTCATCCAAAATAGTTGCAGTTTGTCAATGATACTAGAAATAGAAATGGATTCATCCATCTTCATGTCATATTTTAAAAATTGACCTCAATAATTCATTATATTGTTCCATGTCAGGTCTAGTATCAACCATCTTATATTTTATGAAATCACTTACCAGATACTTCTTATTAGAAGCATCTTCTGCCATATACTTGGCTTCCAAAAAATGCCACAGCTTGTTTGTAGATTCAGCATTCTGATAAATATCAAAGAGGGAGTCAGCCTTAATTTTTAATATGTGTGTGCGACAGATTTAGTTGTCGTTCTTCCGTTTGCAGCGTTCCTAGTCTATTCCACCATTTCATCCTCGAAAATTTTAGGCATGGGAGTACTCAGAATATAAATAACTTTCAACCTTGTCAACATGAAATGCATCTTCTTCTGTCATCTTCGAAAATTCTGTCCTTCAAACTTATCCAATTTTGTAAACGGCATGCCAAGTCCTTGACAGAATCACTATTCACCATCTTCAGAAAATAGAAATTTTCAATCGTTGGTTGTCAGTCGGGGAGAGATTGAATGGAAACTTCATGAATTAGAGCCTGGATAATTCTGAAGTTGCAAATCACTTTTTGATTGAAACTATTTTGGGGTTCTAATTCGAAAGTTCAACGAGATAAAACCAGAAAAAGAATGGAGAATGTTGTGAAAACTAGAACCCAAAAGATGTAAATATTTCCATAATTGATCCATGCACGGAATCAATGGCTATTTATAGCCCAAAAATTGAAAAGTTGTGACTTTTCGAGTAGGGATATGTCTCTTCAGGTTTCAAACTTATCCAAAAGACATTACTTCTCAAGAAATTTCTGGAATTCTAATTTGTCGCGGTTGCGAAAATAAGTTGCGGTCGTGACTTTATGTTGGAAAACATTCTGATTGGAAAAATACATCACAAAAAGTCGCAGTCGTGACTTTCTTTTTTTCAGTACACAATAAGTCGCGATCGCGATTTATTTTTTATAGAATCCTTCTTGAAACTTCACCAAACTTTGTTAACTTCAATTGTAACTCAAATCTTAGCATTCCATGCAATCTTTTTGCATCTTGAACCCCACTTACAGGACGCTACCCCTGAACCCCCGCAATACTACTCATTTGATAAAAATATCACGGTTGCATTAATTAACTAGTTAATTCAATTACACTACAATATTAACAATAACCCAGGGACGACGGCATGGAGGGCAGAGGGGGTCGCGTGTCCTCCCCCCCAGTTGCCGAAATACCCCGTAGTAGGGGTATTTGTGTCGGGAGACTGTTTAAATTAGAAACCCTAGGGAATTGCTCAATGAGAAAGAAGAAAGGGCTATGGGAGGGAGGCCAGGTTTTTTGATTTGGGCCCTCTGTTCGAAACGACATTCATTTTGCCGTTTCGTTTATTGTTTTAATTGAACATATCAAAACGACGTCTCATTTTAATAGGAATTATTAAACCTTTGCTGTAGATTCTTGCTTCTCAGTTTTCCCATTAATTTAACCTCTCTTGACACATTATTGAATAGTGAATACTGATTATTCATCACGACCACCAGCCTTTCCCTTTGTTTTTTGGTGTTAAGATTTATGAATTGATTGTTATATTCTTTAAAAAAATAAAATAATCGATTGTTATAGTTAGGATTTCGAAATTGAAATTAGTGAATTGCATTGATATTTCAAATTAAATTTTATGTCTTGTTAGAAATTAGTTTTGTTAATATGGAGAAATTTTGTAAGCCGATGCTAAAGGAAAATTTAGAGTTATCTTCGAAGGAAAAAGTTACATAGAATTTCTTCTCCTTCTATCACCAAAAGTAGTTATTAATTGAATTGTTTTTGTACTTTTTTAAATGAATATTAATGAAATTAGTTTTAAAAATTCATTTTCGTGTACAATTTCTATTTTCTACGGGTCTGGCTTGAATTTATGTCGGTCAGAATTTTTTATAGCAATTTATGGTTGTCGGTTGATAGTTACTGGTCGGAGTGTCCCCCTCTAACTCTAGTTCGGGCTCCATTCCTGCAATAACCTATGGCGTCATGTAGTTTCAAACATTCTTCATGAGTAGTATTATATCTCAAAACTAGATATTAGTGTTGTTTGCTAGTTAAACTCAATTCCGTTTCTCTCAAAACATGCGAGATAAATTTTGGAGGACTCTAGTTGAGGCATGTGATGTTCATGGATTGTTAGAAAATTAATTTTTTCTCTTAGAAAATGAATTACGTTCTCTTGAATTCTCTCAAATTTAAGGTTTTCAAACACGCTATTAATAAATCAAAATGGCATCTTATGTGTACATGAGGAACTTGACTAATTCATGTCTGATCAGGAATGGTTATTGATGAATGAACCACTATTAGCAGAGGAAAACAAATGGATAAATTTTTTCAAAGCATGAGTTCTCAAAGTTGAGTGGCATTGAGTTGAAGATTTTCAACAACCTTGCAATTCCTGCTGTGTGAAGTTACTTATGTAAAGATACAATAACTTCTTTGACAACAATCAATATGCATCAATTTTAGATACAGATATGAAATGTGCTGCCAGAGTCAATTCGAATTCATTAAAAAGATTGCCCTTTTCTGGCGGGCCATTTGAATTGACGTGCTGCCTAATGCTGGAGTTGAAAAGGATATAGTTTGGTGGCTACCTTTGCATCTTTGGCCAAAGTGCCTTTTTGTTTCAATAATTTGGCTGTGTATGATTTTGTTGAGCTTCAAAACATGCGAGTGCCTAAACTAATTCACCCTAAAAGATGAGAGTGTTGCTTCACATGCTGATAACGGGCATCCAACTCTTAGAATGTTCCACGCCTATCTGCAAGATGAACAGTGTTAGGAGGGCCGACTGTTTTACCGGCGAAGCATCTCCGATGCTTAAGTCAGGTATGGATTTGAGAGTGAAAGAAGTAGATGAGAAGATGGGGAGAAAAAGTTACCTTTCAAACCCAATATCTTGGCTTTATATAGGCTGCATGGAGAGGATCGTGGGGACCGGGAGTGATGTGGCGCCTCTCATGATAGGGTTTTAGCACGGCCTGACACCCAGTGTGTGTTTATCGGGCCACGTCACACTATGGTACTGGTCTCCGTACGACACTGACAGTCTTGTCCCTTGGCACGGCGTAGTATTCCTCTAAGTGTACATTGTCTGTTAGTGCCGAGTTGAGATTAATTGCCGAGTTGTCGAGCTAGGGCCGGTTGCCGAGCTAAGGCCGTGACCGAGGTGGCGTTCTTGGTAGCGAGCTCCTATACACGTGCGTTAGGCTTTTGTGGTAAGCTAGGCTTTCGGTATCATGAGCTCGCTTTGGGCCCGTTGGGCCTGCTTATATCTCTTTTGTTATCAGATGTCCCTCCGCAGCTTGGGAATCGAATCTTTAGGGTCGAGCTATGAAAAAATTTTGTTTGTGAAAATTTTGTCTTTGCTCTCGCAAAGATATCCCTCCGCAGCTTGGGAATCGACTCTTCAGGGTTGAGCTGTGATAATATTTTGTTTGGGAAAATTTTGTCTTTGCTCTCGCAAAGATGTCCCTCCGCAGCTCGGGAATTGAATCTTTAGGGTCGGGCTGTGACAAAATTTTGTTTGTGAAAATTTTGTCTTTGCTCCCGCAAAGATGTCCCTCCGCAGCTCGGGAATCGACTCTTCAGGGTCGAGCTGATTGTGGATTCATGGAAACTTATGGTGGGCGCGAAATGCTTGATTCCTAGCTTCTGGCATGCACAACACGGGCAACCTATGGCTTTCTCTACTCGCGCATGGTGCCGTTAGGTTTTTGAATTTTGAACCTCTATAAAGCTTCTCCGATACTCTTCCTTCTTCTTCTTCCTTTTTCTGCTACAGTCATCTCCATTTTTCTCTAATTTCCGGCGAGAGTTCAGTCATCTAACTTCGAATTTCTTGACGGTACGTTTTGATTTCTTGTTTACGATCTTACTTCTTGTTTTTAATTCGTGAATGCATTCTCCGGGAGAGATTGAGGCTTCATTTGCAAATCTTTCTCCCTCCTCTTCCGATTCCGACGAGTCAGTGAATTCTGCACCGAGAATGGCTAGTTCAAGCAATTATAGCCCTAAGTACGACCTAAAGTATCACAAAGAATGTCCTCCTTTTCATCGGATACCCCGATGTGTGATAAAGTACAACCAAGAGGAAGCTGAGACGCTAGAACTGACGCCGAATATCTTAAACCCTGGGCGGGGGCAGTGAAATAAGCCTGAGGTGCCTTTAGCTTCCGATACTGTGATGGTTTTCTCTCCTTCTATGTGTCCTTCGGCGCGTGTCGAGAGATATCGCCACCGAATCAGTCGTTTGTAGGGGGTCATTGCGTCGGTCCGGGACTTAACAGATGAGATGTTTCGCCCTCCCGATGGATTTTGCCATTTTCACAGGGTAGGTCGATCGGGGGTTTTACCTTCCATTGAGTTATGGTGTGAAGTCCATTTTGAAGGAGTTTAGGCTCTATCCCGACAAATTCACCCCAACTCATGGATTCTCCTATCAACACTCGAGAAAGTTTGTGAGGATCTCCATCTCTAGCTTGATGGTTCTGTCTTCTGGAGATTTTATACACCGAAATGCCAAAAGTCAGGGGATTTGGTCTACTGGGGACCTGGGCGAGCTAAGGCTCCGAAGTTGTATGAGCCCCTCGAGAAGCTCGTGGGTCCTTGGAAGAACGATTGGTTCTGGGTGGGCTTGAAGAGCGAGGAAAAAAGGTGTTTTCTGTATCCTGGTGGGAAATTCCCTTTGCCTCTCCAGTGGAATGTTAATCCTTCTGCAAAGTACTATTGGAAGGAAGACTTCTCTCTATGGAAGGTGCAGGCGCGCAACATACGCATCCGTTAGAAATTGAACCCTGAAGAGATTTCTTGTGCGCAGGCCGTGAAGAACTTGTACAATGATAAAGTCATGTATCAGCGAGGTGCAGACTATAATTTGTTCCTAGCCGAGGTGGAGACAGTGCGTAAGTGCTTTTTGAAGTTGTTTGATTGTTGTATTTAGCAGAGATCACTGTTCAAAATCAGCATGAGAAGGCGAAAAAGAAAGTCATGAGGGCTGAAGGGCGAGGTGTCTCTTGAGAGCCTCCAAGAGGATATAGACAACTACCCCGAGGGAGCCAGCCCGATGTTGGCACCTCGGCGCCTCAAGAAGGTACTCCTCTCGCTGCTTCTTCTTCCGTGGAGATTCTCTCCACCCAAAAAGGGGAAGGTGAGGGTCTCACACTTATTCCCGAGGCTGCCGTCGAGGCAACATCAATTGTCGAACCTCAAGAGATTTCCACTTCAGCTGCCGGAGACGGTGTTGAGCAAGTCGTTGGGGGTGAGCCTATTGCGGTCCCTGAGAAGGAAACCGGGGTTAGCTCCGAGCCTAAAGAGGCAGCTTTACGACCTACTGATACCTCCGCAGATTCCAACTTAGCTCGAGAGACCAATTCTCCCGCAGCTAAGTCTAAGAAGTGACCTCGCGACAAGGGGAAAAGTACTTCAACCTCCTCCGAGGCCACTTTATCTACAGAGAAGCCATGCAAAAAGGTCCGCAGGGAGCTCACAGTAGCCAATCCTCCCATTGCGATGGTGGGGGAACTTACTCCTGAGGAGGAAGCAGCTCGTAAGTTGGCATATCCGCCTAAGGTATGACTGTTTTGTTCTGTGCGGGCATTTCTCTTTTCTCTTCTAACCCTTCTCTTTCTTTGGTGGAAGATCTGGTCGAAGGTGTATGGCCCTGAGGTAAGGCTAGAGCAGTCTAAGGTGGTGGGCGACTTCGTTCATTTTACCCATCTCCCTGCGAAGAAAAGCACCTACCGCAAGGAGACTCACTCGAAAATTCTTCATCGTGCCTAGGCCACGCTTTTGAGGGTAGGATATCTTCCGATCTTGGTTCTAAATTTAATAGTAAGATTGCAGTATCATAATGTTTTACTGATTTCAGGCTTTTACTAATGTTTCCTATGCTCACGTACGTGATGATGAGCTGGAAAAGAGGGCAACAAAGGCTGAGGAGGAGGCGCAGGGCTCCAAGAATGCATTGTCAACCCTAGAAGCTGAACTCAACTAACATGCTGAAGAAGCAAGGAAGAAGGCTGAGGAGGACAATGTTGAATTCGAGAAGGTGGTGAAGTGGCTGGAGGAGATAGCCAAGAAGGCAGGCGGGTCTCATCAAAATGAGCTCACCAGCCACGATGCCAAGATCGAGGAGCTGCAGGAGAGCTTGTAGTTAAAAAAGGAGGCCTTGAAGCAATAGGATGAGGATTTTAAGCTGAAGGATGCCACTATCGAGGCTAAAAGTAATGCATTTACCCAGCTGGAAGGTAAACTTCAGCGGGATGAGAATTCTCGAGATCAAGTTCGTATTGGTTGGGATAAATGGTGAACTGCTTATCAGCAACGGCTCAAGGAGTACAAAGCCTTGAAGCTTCACTCCCGAAAGAAGCACGCCAAAACGATCAAGGACTGGGAACATTATCAGATGGCTTATCGGAGTAAGTTTTTGTTCACAGCTCAGGGGATGTTTCCCAATGAGAACTTGGACGAGCTGACGAAGTTAGAGGATCCTGTGCCTGGTGCCGAAGTTCGCTTCTGGGAGGATGACTTGCGAGTCCGTGGTGATGAGCTCGTGACCCTGATGAGGAATATAGAGCAAGAGAAAGAAAAGGCCCCTACTTCTAATGCTGACTCTACTACAACCTCGATCTTTTTTTAATTCAAGGGAGAAGAGGAGGGAGGAAGTCAGCTCTCTGTCTCCCCCGGCTCCTTAGCTTTTCTTTTTAGTTTTCTTTTGTTTTGTTTCCGGGATTTTGTGGCTTGTTATAGTCTTTTGTAATTTTGGAACTTTAATGAAGCGTTTATTTTCCTTTCCATTATCTTTTTTTGCGTTTTATGCCATCATATTCGATCTTGCAAAGATGAGCGCGCAACTCAATGTGCGCTTCTATTGTGGTTGTAGGCTTATTTTGCCTTTATCTGTTTTGGATAGTTTTGGCTTGTATGTTTTTCCGCATGGTTTAATGCTTTTTGTCGTACATTTTATTGCCTTGTTCATTTATGAGAATTGTGGCATGTTTTACGAGCTATTTGCATTTTGATTCATCATTTTCCATTTTGGAGTGTTAATGTATTTTTGTGAATGTATTTTACTTTTTTTTTTGCGTTGTGTTACTCACTTGTGGAGTGTTAACATATATTGGTGAGCTAGTCGCGCTTAGACTATGACATTGTAATTTGTCTGTACAATTGTGTGAGTGTGATACTCGGAAAATGTAATAATATCATTGATAATGTCGTTTAAAAAATAGCGTCCAAACTGTGGCTATAAACGCCATTTGGGAAATAAAAGGGGCCTGAGCTAGTAATGCTCTAATGCCTTACATGACAATGGGTAGTAATGCCATAGGGAAAGTAAAGGATAGAGAGCTGCTACTGCGAGTTGGCGTCCTAGGGATTTCTTTTCCATCTAAGTTTTGGAGCTTGTATGTGTTCAAGCCAAGCTTTGCTTTGATTTTGAAAGGGCCTTCCTAGTTGATGCTGAACATGCCTTGTCCCTCACGAGCTCTCGAGGCTTCAGTACTCCGGAGGACCAGGTCTCCTATCTGAAGAGTCCTTGGGTGGACTGTTTGGTTGAACATAGATGAGATCCTTTGTTGGTAGGCCTCAGCCCGTACGCCGGCCTGCTCTCTTTTCTCTTCGAGCTTAGCTAAATTGGCCCTTAAGGCTTCTTCGTTAGGATCTCCCACCACGTAATGGAGCACTCGCTCAATCGGAGTTCCAATATCAATTGGGATAACCGCCTCTATGCCGTAAGTAAGGAGAAATGGCGTTTCACCTATTGCTATTCGTGGAGTTGTGCGATAACTCCATAGCACATTGGGTAGTTTGTCGACCCACGATGCTCCATTTTTCATCACCCTGGCCTTGAGCCCTTCCATGATGGTGTGATTCGTTACCTCAGTCATTCCATTGCTTTAGGGATAGGACACTGAGGTGAATCTCAACTTAATGTGGAGAGCGTTGCAATAGACCTTGAAGGCTTCACAGTTGAACTACGTGCCATTATCAGTGATAACTGTTTGGGGAATGCCAAAGCATTTTAGCACAAACTTTTCAAAAAATTGTATTACCTCCTTCGGCGAGATTGTGGTGATAGGCTTTGCTTCTACCCACTTGGTGAAATGATCCATGGCCACTATAATCCATTTTTCTGGTACTGTGCTGGTGGCATGGGGCCAATGATGTCCATTCCCCAAGTGGAGAAGGGTCAGGCCGATCTGATGGATGGCCGATACTCGAGTGTGACGAGCGTAAGCTTGGCATTCTCTGCATTCTTGGGCGAGAGTAATGGCATCGAGCTCCATCATTGGCCGGTAAAGGCCTAATAACTTGGCCTTTCGCACCATTGCATATTTTTTCTCGTGAGCCCCGCAAATGCCTTTGTGCACTTCTCTAAGAACATAGTTCGCTTCTATCTTTCCTATGCATCTCTTCCATGGGTGAGTTAGTGATCTTCGATACAACGTTTCCCCTTTGAGTGCATATTGGTAGGATTTTTTGACAGTCTTCTAGGCTTCCGCTGGGTCATCGGGCAACTCGCCAGATGATAAGTATCTCTTCAAGGGTGTGTACCATTCTTCTTCTTGTTCTATCATCATGACCTCAGTGCCTTGGTGAATACTCGGGCACTCTTGGGTCATGATGGCACATGAGACTGTGTTTTCCCCACAAGGATTCGAGGCGGCTTTTACGAGCCGGTCTGCCTCTACATTTTGGCTGTGGGGAATGTGCATCAATTCCATTGTGGTGCCATTAGCCTTGATCTGTTCTGACATCTCTTTTGCCTTGTTCAAGTACTTTAACATGTTCTCATCTCGCGTGGTATAGCCCCCTCCGAGCTAATTAACCACTAGCTTTGAATCACTTTTAATACGTACTTTATTAGGTGCAATTGCTTTGACTATTTCAGTGCTCATATGAGGGCTTCGTATTCTGCAGCATTGTTGGTTGCCTTCCAAAGTAGCCATACTTCTTGACTGATGCATATGTTTTCGGGACCAATAATGTGCAAACTGATGCCTATGTGCTCCTGGTACGAGCTGCCATCAATGTATATCATCCAGAGATCTTCAAGCGAGCTGTTCTTCTCTTCAGGCGGAGCTTCATTGACGAAATCCGCCAGAGATTGGGCCTTGAAAGCCTTCCTAGGCTCAAAATGAACGTCGATCTCGGAAAGCTTAAGGGCCCATTCCGTGGTCCTCCTCGTGATCTCGGGTTTCTGTAGTGTCTTTTTTAAGGGAAGGTTTGTCCTTACTATAACTATGTGGCTCTAGAAGTAGTGACGGAGCGCTGCGATGCTAGGTCTACCGCATGGGTTTCTCTAGACTTGTTCTTGACCACCATATCATCCACGTAGAGCTCGATAATGTCCCCAATCAGGCCTTCAAACATTTTGTTTACCAGCCTTTGGTAGGTTGCTCTTGCGTTCTTCAACCCGAATGACATCACCTTGTAACAATAGGTGCCTTCGTGGGTGATGAAGGGCGTTTTCTCCAAATCTTTATCCACCATGGGATTTGGTTATACCCCGCCTT
>CAOJBJ016805312.1:0-11411 GCA_948291685.1 Euphorbia celastroides | reverse complement strand
GACGCTCTAACTTTGTTCCCTGTGCAGCTCTAACTCTGTTCCTTGTGCAGGGTATTGTATTGTATTGATTAACCATAATTGTGTGCTCATGCTAACCACATTTTCATGTAGCCATGCTTCATAATTGTCCTCTTCCCTATGTTTCAAAAGGCTGAATAAGGGAATATCCCTCAGACCTTAAATTGATAGAAAAACCCAAGACTTCCTTTAACCAAATAGGGGCATCGAAGGCCTCTCCTCGATGACCCAAATCCCTTCCATTGTCAATGATTCCTCAAATCTCCATTGTAAAGGCATCTCCTCGATGACCTAACCCCCCAAATTGTATTGAAAATACCCAAACTATTCAAATAAACCTCTCTCACATTTCCCAAATGATCCAAATCACCCAAATGATTGATTGTTCCCCTTTTCCCCAAATGTAATGTCGGTACCCCTTGGGTGACCATCAATTTGACCCTAGAGTCAATCCTGCCCAGTGCGGTGCAATGTATTATTTTTGGCCATAGCGTGCCACCTCTCTGCCTAGTGCGGCACAATGTATTATTTCCGGCCATAACGTGCCATCCCTCCTGCTCAGTGCGGCGCGATGTATTGTTTTCGGCCATAGCGTGCCACCTTTCAGTCCAGTGTGGCGCAATGTATTGTTTCCGGCCATAGCGTGCCACCCCTCTGCCCAGCGCAGCGTAATGTCCAAATGATCAACCCCTCGGGTCTTCCCTCTTCGGTAATAGCAATTACCAAAATTCCGGCCTCTCACCTAAACTTCAAATACCCTCTTTTACCCATCTTCACCCAAATGTCTTGGGTCCATGTCTATCAATTAAGGTACCTCTCATTATAGGCCTTATGAAGCATAGGAAAGACTAATCGCTTGGAATATCTAAGTTCTCATGCATCATCATCATCACTGTGTGGCAAGATCGGTGGGGCACGAATGCTGACTTCGTGTTTCCCCTTTTTAAAGGTTGGAAACGAGAAGTTGTTCGCCTCGGTCAAGCTCCTATGAGAATTTTGGAGTTCCTCCATTTTCCTGTAAAGGTGGCTCATCCAAATGTTCAGTTCTCCTAGGCTTGTTGATGAAAACATGAATCCTACGGACTACTACAAAAAAAGGTGGTCAAAAATTATCTTGACAACATCTTCATTCCCCCCGATCTGAAGTTTGATGGAAAAACGCCAGCCTTTGATTTCCTTCTGAAGTTATATGCATTTGTCGATAAGCATGGGGTTGATCTCTATAAGTTCCCCAATGTTACTCCGTGATTCCTGCAAGGAAGGGCTCTCAGTTGGTACTATTCACTGCCTAAGGAGCGAGAAAATGATTGGGATTAGATTGCCAGTCAAATGTTGGATGAATTCTCTTATAGTTCCAACAAAACTTCTGCAACTCCTTCAAAGAAACAAGATACGTTCAAACAAACGACTCAAGATGATGATGAGGATGACTTTATTATCAATTTGGTTCAACTACTTAATGAGGATGATCAAAAGGAAGGGCTCTCAGTTGGTACTATTCACTGCCTATGAATTTACCCAATGATCAAAAAGTTCCCATGAGCAGTCAGCAAAAAACATCCACACCAATGACCTTGGCCCTCCCGGAACATCTCTGTTACTGGGGGAATTCATGTCCTAGCCAATTCTTGGCCACCTCTCGAGAGCTAATGTATGCAACCTCAGTGCCATGCCGAGATTTTCCATGGTATTTCTCGATCAACTTGAGGGGAGAAGCTTAGGAGTGGTACAAGCGCCTCTCTGAAGAAGTTAAGGCCATTTGGAATTTTCTCAAAGAAACTTTTCTAATGATGTACTATCCACTTATTGAGCCAAATCCAATTTATGATCCAGCTGTACCTCCCGAACCAATGTGAAACCCACTTTCTCTCATAGTCAAGGAAATGAAGGGTACCATTTCGTGTGAAGAACTCCTTCCTCGGTCAACAGAGAATCTCGATTAAGAGAACATCGTGAAGTTGAACAAATCATCATCATAAGCTCCAATGATTCCGAATCTGATGAGTACATGGAGATTATCTCATCCTTAAACGACAGTGACTCCATTTCTGATAGTGATGAATCTTCAAACTACAGTGGGTTGATAGATCCTGCCTCTTATGATTCTAGTGATGACCCAGAGTATGATCCCCGAATGGAAAGATATGTGTCTACAAAAGAGTCAGAGACAGAGACACCACCCAAAAGGAGGGTTTACGCAATTCAGATAGACGACCAGCTCTCAGAAAAGTTTGTTCTCCAACGGATCAAGTTAACAAATGGGAGCCTGAATGAAGAATGCCTTTTTGAGAATTATTGGGAGCCAGAAGAGAAGACTGCTCGAGAATTGGAAGCTAGACTTGTCAAGATAAGTGAAGATTGGGGCAATTTCATTTTGCCCGAAGTTCTTGCCTGTCAAGAGTTTGAAAAACACAACAAGGCCCTCCCATATGACACCAACCTGTTGAAAGATATAGCATATGACGGAATGACTGACCCTCACGCCCATTTGGCCAAATTTATGTCCATTGTTCTTCCGTGGAATTTTCATCGAGCAAGGTGGCCTTGTCTCTTCCTCCTGACTATTGACGAATCCGTTCCAGATTGGACAAGAAATCTTACCATGGTGGAGAAATGGGTGTGGCCCGAAATGGAAAAGGCGTTTCTCAAGCATTTCTCACAGAAGACCCCTAAATCAACCACCTTCCAAGTCAACACTATTAGAAAAGGTGGCAATACTCGCAAAAAGTCTTTGTGGTCCAAAGTCCGGGTGAAGGTGGCCGCCCGTAGAGCTCAACCTGATATTATGACCAGTCTCCCTACAAGTCTTATCTACGATGGGACTTCTGATCCAAAGGAACACCTCACGAGGTTTATTGATGAAATGAATAGCAGAAATGTGCCCGATCGACATTGGACCGGCTTCTTCAAGCTTACCCTGAGAGGAGATGCTGAAACGTGGTGCAAGAATCTATCTCCATCCCGAAGAGACTTTTGGAGCCATTTAGTGGATTTGTTCCTAAGCCGATACACTCCGCAAGACCCGTCGGTTGAATATATGTCCATTGAGCCTTATACTGGCGAACCCCTTAGGATTCCCCCTCAGCCAATGGATAGCTCTACTATCCAACACTTCTTCACCTACCCACATCGGGAAAGGCAAGGAGAAGGTTGTTGATCCTCTCGAGTAAGTAGCTCGTATAGCCTAATTCGTCCAATCTAAGGACGAACTATGCTCGGATAATGATGAAGTATCTACTAGTGATGATAATGGCAAGGATATCTTGATCGATGTACCAACACTATTCGACGAGGACTTTGTACCTGATCCTTTGCTCTCTAATGATATTAATGGTTTAGCTTATTTGTGTGATGTTTTTACTAACATTTCTATATGTTCTCCTTTGCATTCATCATGCATTTTTAGCATTACAGATGCATAGACCAAAGAGATCAACTTGAACACTGAGATAGACCCAAAAATAGTATCTATTTCTAGTGAGTTGTCTGTCGAACAAGAGACAGATTGACAAAAGTATTGAAAGAACACGTGAAGGCTTTCGCTTGGTCCTATGAAGATATGCCCGGCATGGACCGACAAATTGCGGAACACCAGATTCCTACTGATCCAAACATGTGACCTGTCAAACAAAAGTTGAGGAGATTGCGACCTGAATGGGCTGAAAAGGTTAAGGAAGAAGTCGCTAAGCAGATTAGAGTGAACTTCTTAGAAGTTGTGGAGTATCCCACTTCTCAGAGTTCGACATCGATTACGTGACTCAAAAAGTCGTTAAAGGACGCGACGTAGTTGAATTCTTGGCCAATCAACCCATTTATTCAGACTACATCGAAAGCTTGGACTTCCCTGATGAACAACTGGCCACTGTCTCCCAGGAGGCCAGAAAGTGGACAATGTACTTTAATGGCGCTGTTAACAAACGAGGGGCAGGTCTTGGAGTCATCATCATTACCCCTCGAGGCGAAATCATTCCTCTATCAAAGAGGCTTGATTTTGAAACCACCAATAATGGAGCTGAATACAAAGCGTGCCTATTTTGAATGACATCTCTAGTGACACTCAGAGCAGACCACGTCGAAATCATAAGAGACTCGTCACTGGTCATCAGACAAGTTACTGGAGATTGGGACTTAAAAGAAGAATCTCTCAGGCCATACTTGGAAGTAATATGGACTAAAGCATCCTTATTTAGTTCATGTGAATTCCGATATGTGCCTCGAGACGAGAATCAAATGGCTGATGCCCTAGCCACTTTGGCATCAATGTGGGAAAATCCTCAAGAACAAACACTCAGGCCACTCATTGTTGAGGTATCTAAGACTCCTTACTACCTTCTCAACATCAACGCCGAAAAAACAGAAGCTGAAGAACCTTGGTACAAGGACATTGACCAATACCTCAAGGACGGGTCTTACCTGAGGGAAGCAAGTGAATCCGATAGGACCACCCTATGAAGATTGGCTATCCAATTTAGAATGATCAATGGAGAATTGTTCAAACAATCCTCCGATGGAATGCTTCTCAAATGCCTTCCGTGAAAAGAAGCTCAACAGATGATTCAAGAAGTTCACGCTGGAGCCTGTGGTCTGCATATATGAATGGAGTGATGTTAGCCAAGAAAATTCCAGCGAATGGGATACTTCTGGTTAACAATGGTTGGTGATTACGTCAAAAAAGTTAAGTGTTGTCATGAATGTCAGATATACGGAGATCTAAGTCATCTACCACCAATTGAGCTTCAAACATTGTCTACTCCATGGCCATTCTCCGCATGGGGTATCGACATCATTGGTGAAATCAAACTGTCTTCGTCAAATGGTTATTGATTCATAATTGTGGCTATTGATTACTTCTCAAAGTGGGTAGAGGCCGAATCCTACACCACGATCACTGCAAAAAAGATGGCTCGATTCTTACAGAAACATATCTTCTCGAGATATGGAGTTCCCCATCACATGGTTACTGATAATGGCATCCAATTCCAAGGAGAAACTGCTGATCTACTTGAAGAATACGATGTTGAGCACCATCGCTCTTCTCTATTCAGACCTCAAGCCAATGGAGCAGTTGAAGCAGCCAACAAAGCTTTGAAGAAGATCTTGTCAAAGATGGTAGCCACCTACCGAGATTGGGCCGATCATCTCCCATACGCTCTATGGGGATATCGCACCAGCATTAAGACTCCAACGGGTCACACCCCGTTTTCACTAGGATATGGCACGGAAGCCGTAATGCCTGCTGAATTGATGATCAAATCATTAAGAGTCCTCTTAGAGCCGAAACTTGCCGAAGATGAATGGGCACGAATTAGATATGAGCAGTTGAATCAGATTGATGAAAAGAGATTGGAAGCATTACATCGATTGCAAGTTTATCAACAACGAATGGGCGGTCTTACAATCGTAGAGTTAAGAGGGGAAATCATCCCTTCAAACCAGGTGACTTAGTCTTGAAGCAAGCGTGAAAGACTCACACAGATGTTCGGGGAAAATTTCAACCTAACTAGGATGGTCTGTTTGTGGTTAAGAAAATACTACGTAAAGGAGCCGTTAAGATCATGGATCTCGATGGGAATGAGTTCGTCAACCCGATTAGTTCTGACAAGCTGAAGCACTATCACGTATAATGTCTGCCGAGACTAGAGAGGGTCTCAAGGAAAAAATTAAAACACAAAAGAATGAGAGTTTTGTTGGTAACAAAACCTGAAAAGGGTTGCTGACAACGACCGAATACCGTTAGGATGGATGCCACTACCAAAGTCTATCTCTTTGAACTAACATCTTTCTGGTCTTATTGCATCTTAGTGTTAAAATACAGCATTATAGCATTAGTGAACTGTGAATGTTATTTATTACATTGCACATAGCTAATCATTATATTGCATATCAATCCTAAGTACTGGAACTCAAAGCTGCTTCCCTGTACCTAGCGGTGATTTCCCTTTTCAATTCCAAGTTCGTGCAGACGCAAATCTCTGAAAGACATGACAAGTTCGTGCATAACGCAAATCTCGAGTTAGATTCACGCTCTTCATCTGGCGATTGTGCCACAACGTTTCTATACGACCATCCAAGCCATTGTTGATTGCCCCGTAAACGCCGTGGAAGACATTAGGAAAATGTTGTTCATAGCCATACTGCCCCCTAAGACGATCTGGGGAGTAGAATGTCACCTCCAAAAATCCGAGTAAGATGACTTCGTTGTCCTCCATGCTCACAACAACTTGACGAATGTCCAGCCAGGGGCATACCCACACGATGTCATCCGTGGGAAAATTTTGAAGGCGAGTAAGCCAATTGCAAACTGAACGAGCTCTGAACCCGCTATCCAGTAAACTCCGACTGAAGTACTGAGAAAGGTTGTACTTGCGACCTAAAGGAGGAGAGTAGATACCGAGCTTCTCCTGTAGCCATAGCTGCAAAATGTGGCATTGTGAGGAACACTATGCTAGAATGTATTGTTAGGAAAAGAAAGAGAATTGTCTTTACTTGAAGAAGTATCTTACTCCCACGAGTTGGAACAATGTCATCGTCATGAATTGAATCGAGATAAAGCAAAGTCTCAGCCAAGACAATGCTGACAACAGATCTTCCTGCCCTCATTTGTTCGAGAATGGGAATCACCTTGAAGTTGTAGATATCTCCATCTGTCTCACATAAGAAGCATCCAAAGATTAGGAATGCGAAGTTTCTTACCCAGCTCTCCTCTGACGGAGACAATTCTTGGCAAACTTGAAGAGCCCCTCTCAAGTTGAGGCCAGAATCCTCATTCACCACAAAACTCTTAAGCTGCCCCCGTAGCTTGAAGAAATTCCCCAACTCACGAAGAGATCGATTGTGAAACCGAGGAATGACAATGTCTCCATTCCTAGGGATGTTCAGAATTACCGCAAAGTCTTCCAACATTGGACAAAGCTCATTGTTGCCAAAGCGAAATACGTGGTCAACAGAATCCCACAAGCTAGTTGCAGCCTGAAGAAAGTTCTCATTTGGCTGGATTTGAGCAAAGACTTGCATGTTCCATAACCCATATCACTCGACTCGACGCCAATCGTTATCAACAACTGTCGCTAAGAAAGCCTTCACCTCGATAACTAAGATAGACATCTTATTTGCTGAGAATTGAGAAAGGAGTGAAAATTAGAAATCGAATTGTGAAGAAGAATGTCTCAGGCACCCGAATTTATAGGAAAATTCTTAGGATAAGGCCAAATGACAATCTAGCCGATCGGCCAGATTGCACCCAAGACAAGACATTGCATCAGTCAGATCATGTCTCCTTCTCGCAGTAAAATGCAAAGTAAAAGTCGGTTGAAAGTTGCAATGGCCGATCGGCCAATTTTCGAATAAAGACAAGTGATACTTTCGATGAACAAGTGAAGAAACAATCGCAATGGAAAGAAAATGGTTTTTTTCATAAATCCGAGAAAATGTTCATACAGGCCTAGTGATCTAAAAGAAGAAAAATGGCTACTTAGAGCCGAAAAAGCTACACTACTGGAAGAAGTCGTCATCACCGGGAAATGGAGGATAGCCAAAATTCTTGAACGGGAGACCCGATTGATAGGCGAATCGCATATTCTCCAGCTAAGAGGATAAGTCCCGAATCTGATCCTGAAACACATTGCATTGCATTTAGTATATTTCTATTGCATATATATAATTGATTGCAGGTAAAAAGAACTTACCGCCATGGTTTGATTACTCGAAGTCAACTAAGAGATGGCCGAGTGCAGCATCCCTCCATCTCTCTGACTGTCCTCCACTAGGACCTGAATCCAACCAAGTGATCAACAAATGTCAAAAATTAGAAATGAAATAAAGACAGTGATTGATAATGCTTACATGGGTAGTGTTCTCCGGCTCAAACCCCATCTCAAAAGGCATAGTGGTCGCCAGTGTCAGATGATATGGGAGGAGGTTACTCCCAAAAACCATGATGGGGATCAGACCTCTACCATAGTCTCGATGTCCCTCCACGACTGTCTGAGGTGGTAAAGCTGCACTAGAAGAAGCCCCTCATCTCCTCTTCCGACTCCGCTTGTCCTGCAAGTTAAAGTCAGAAAAAAGGAAAAATGAAGTGAAAAAGTGAAAAGAAGCCTTCACCGACATACCAGACGAGAAGACTCGCCTCTACCGGTACCACCAGCACCACTCTGGTCATCAGGACTGCTAGCGTCATCCTGATCATCATCGTCATTACCGCCACTGATGCCACCATCGCCCCTCTTCTTGAACTTGTCAAACGGGTTCTCAACAGGAAATCCGAGCAGGGCCAACCTACAAAAGTGGCCATATGAAGCATAGCGAGTTGAGGTCTCGACTCTCTAATGGGTCAAGCCAAGAAGACCTGCAGCAGCTGAATCTGGGGCAAGAACTACCTCGAACCCATCTCTCATCAGGGATGCGACATCGTCATTGGCCAAATAAGGCCAGAATACCCAATAAGGGACAGCTGGAGGAAGAACCCGTGAACTATTAGCGCTGACCCTTAGACGCTTCCCAAGGTATCACTCGATGGACCGAGTGCTGCACATCAGGAGGCGACGATCAACGAAGGATGAGGCAGCCCGCATCTCGCCACTCCAAGAATCAACTTGACCCCAGGGGTTAAGTTTATCCAAAATCTACAGAAAAGTTATTGGATAAGTTGAAGTCGCTCAAAGAGACTGAAATAAAATTGTAAATGTGATGAATGAAGACATACCTTGTCCCGGGTGATAGTCTGGAAGCTGTCAAAATAGTGAAGATCCTTGATGGTTTCCCACTTTTGATAATAGAAGGGATAGTGGGGAAATCGGTCTAGTTCGAATCTCTCTCTCATCCCCGGAAAAGAAATGATCCTCTTCTCGATGTACCAGATCTGCAAAAATGAGAAAATTCAGAAAGTGCAAAGAAGGCGAATGAAAAAGACAACTCAAAGGTTGGAAATTTACCTTAACTAGTGTCTGGCAGCCCTGAAAGTATAGGTTCTGCAATCGAGCCATAATGTCCAAGGTGAAGTAGGTGTGTGCCAAGATCGCTCGACCCCAAGCAAGATCATTGAAACGGTCAAGATCGATCAAGTGGGGGAGCAGACTCATGTTGAGCTGAGACGATCCAGTCGGAAAGAACAGGTGAGTCATCGCATAAAGCATGAAAGCTCGAGCCTCCACCTGTGGACCAGCCGCACCAGGATGCTTGCTCCAGAACTTCATCAGCTTGTCCGCCGAGTTGTTCTGAGTGTCGTGCCCGATGAGCCTCATCACTACTGCTGAGTTCTTCGTAGCATAGAACCCGCAGTTGAATTCAATGAAAACCCTGTCGAAGCGAAACCTAAGGATAGCGCAAACATCGACCGGAGTGATGGTATACTTTCCATAAGGAAAATGGAAAGTGTGGGTAGTGTCAGACCATCGGCTGAAGAGCTCACCGATGCAAGAAGAGCGAATCCGAGGATACCAACGTCTCTGGGTATAGTCTTGGAACTGCATGAATCGCCCGAGAAAAGTCTCGTCAACAATGACCTTCGCAGTGCGCTAAGCTTGCCATACCATTTGTGCGGCTCCTGGATGGTCTCGGTCTTGTACTTCCGAATCTGGTAAATTCAATTTATATTCAGCAATATATATTGATAATGCATTTTTATGAAAATTGGTTTTAAAAACAAAATGATTTTTCAAATCTGTTTCATAGAATCCTATAACTTTTTCCTAAAAGTTATACTTTTCTATAGGTTTTCTATACCTAGGATAGAGTTAAACTGAACTAGAATTTTCAAGCAATTTTCGCTAAATCTTGGATTTTCTAGCCTAGTGATTGTTCAAATGATTGTCCCAAATGTTATTTCCTAAGTTTTTATTCAAATGCTATTTTCCTAAAAATTGCGTTTCAAAGCTATTTTCCTAGAAAGGCTACTTTCCTCAAGATGTCTTAAATGTTCAATCTAAGTTTTTTCTAGGGTTCCAAATCCTAAGAATCTTCTTAAAATGCATTGAAATATAAAATAAAATTGTTGAGAAATATTGAACTTACCGGATTCCAAGCAAGATGTCCGTGAGGATTGAATGCCTCTGGGATATACTGGCCCGGTGCAACATTGTAGTATGACCGATTTAGGGGCATACTGAAGCGCCTCTCGATAGAATGGAAGGGGATCGCGATCATCTCCCCGTCGTCGAGCACCTGAATGATCTCGTGGTCGGAGGGCAGACTCTCGATCCGGAAGTTGTCAAGTTTTAACCACATGGAAGTGATTAAAAATTGGAGCAAAAAACTGAAAGTGGAAGAAAAAGCCATTGGAATTTGGAAATTGGAGCAAGAGAATGCAAGAAAATAATGGAGAAAGAAGAGAATGAGAATTAATGGAGAGAAAAGGAGCCTCTCGGCCAAATATATAGAGACGTCAATCTCGTCGATCGGCTAGATTGCACCCCGAAAGTTACCGTTGCACGCAACGATAAAATTTTCAGCCAATCAGGTAAAATCGCGATCTAGCCGATCGGCCAGATTGCGCAATTCAGTAAATTTTCATTGATTGCACTGTTTTCCGAAAAATTATTTTCCCGGGACATCCCCGATGCCCAAATTTTTCATTTTCGCATGAAAAAAATGGTTTTCAAAATTGGGTCGACCAAAATTTTCAAAAATTGAATTTTAAGAATTTTACTGATGCATAACCCAGTCGGTGCGCTTTTTGAGTTTGAATCAAAAATTGATCAACTCATAGCCTCACTGGAAAATTATCAAAATTCCGAGTATGGATCCATGATGGACCAACTCTATTGAATGTCACAACCGAATTCCCCAGCGAATTGGTTCACTACACGTTTCCTTAGGAAATAAATGTTTTATCCCCAGCAGATGCTGAAGTGTATTTCCCCAGCGGAAAAATTTTCAAACACACGGATCCATAGCGGACCACCAAATGCACAATCCCTAGTGAATTTCAAATGATTGTCTTTTCAAAATTGTTTTCAAAACCGTTTTGTGCCACAACAAGACCGTACTCACTAGTCGCGCATCATAACTTTTGATTGTCTTCCAACCAAAGTTCTGCGCGCGAGGGGAAAACTGTGAGCACGGTCCACCCAGCCCGATGATGAATATATAACCTGATTATAGGTATTGGCAAAATCCTGACGGAACCGGCAGAAGACCGATTGTGCATCCGAGAATTTTGGAGCTTCAACTCCGTAATGATCCACTCCCGAAGCTTAGACTTCGAAATGTCTGGAGCTCTGACTCCAAAATGTTCTCCAAAAACCTTGGAGTCTTGACTCCGCAATGTCCTCAAAATATTGGAGCCCTGCCTCCACAATGTCCGGAATCCTTGATTTCTAATGATCCCGGAGCCCTGACTCCGCAATGTTCAACTGGAATTCCCGAAAATTCCAGTAATGTCCAAAATCCCGGAA